>JAUMHM010000016.1:38749964-38768560 GCA_032362435.1 Melikaiella ostensackeni | reverse complement strand
GTTTTTTCAGCTGAGAAGGTGATGGCCATAGTGTTTTGGGATTCCCAAGGAATAATCCTCATTGATTACTTGGAGAAGGGTGAAACTATAACAGGAACGTACTATGCATCATTATTGGACCGTTTGAAAGCCGAGCTATAAAAAAAAACGTCCATGATTGGCGCACAAAAAAGTGCTGTTTCATCACGACAACGCACCGGCTCACACCTTGGCAATCGCAATGGTAAGAGTACACGAACTGGGCTTCGAACTAATTCCTTATCCGCACTACTCACCAGACTTGGCTCCGTGCTACTTTTTTCTGCTTCCCAACTTAAAGATCTGGCTTGATGGAAAGAGATTCTCATCCAATGAAGAAGTATCGATGCCGTAAATGCTTATTTTGCAAACCACGAGAAATCTTACTTTTCTGAAGGGATGAAAAAATTGGAATCTCGCTGGACTAAGTGTGTAGCCGTCGAAGGAGACTGCATTGAGAAATAAAGGCAAACTTTTCAAGAAAAAAAAATTACTTCCTTTTTTACAAAACTTATCAAGCGAACCTCGTAAGTGTACATACTCGCCGGAAGAATTTATACTTCATTCATGTACGTTGAATATTCATGCCGGGGCATTATGAGTTAGTGCTTCTTTAGCTGGGTTTAATGTTTATTATGTTACCTATTTATGCTAGTAACCTCTTCTTCGATTCACACGCAACCACATATTTTTATAGCGCGAAAGCGACTATGAAAATGACGATGTCGCCGTTTTCGAAAGGGACATTTACCTGTCAAATGCATCTTGCGGTTTTGTCATATGTAATTTCTTCTGTCTTCTCTTCTGCTCTCAAATGAGATGACCATTTTTCAGGAAATGTCATTTACTTTCTTCATTCTTTCACAAAAAATCCTGGTGTTTTACTTTTATCTTGAAGTTGGATCAAAGTGATTTGTAACAGACTGAATATACTCACTTGGTCATCTACAAATTGAGGGCCCGGATGCAATAAGGGCACATAAACTTTTCTCTTGCGAAAACGAAGTCCCCTGGGGGCTTTTAAACAATTTTTCAAATCTTAATTTTTGAAGGATGTATTTGGATGTTAAATGTTATTGTGCATCATTTTTTACGAAGAAAAAAAGATATAGCTTTTTTAGTTTCCAAATTAAAGTAAAAAAAAAACTGTCTTTTTCGGAAAAATCAATTTTAATTATTTTTTCACTTCAACTCGTGCTCAGCTCGTCAGTTTTTGAAAATTTTCAATGAAATTTTCAGAGTTTTCACTTTAGGGTATCCTTTGACTGATAAAGTAATCAGAATTCGGAAATGTTTGTTTCAAAAAATATTATTAATTTTTTTCTGACGCTGGGCGTAAATTTGACTTTTATTTGGAGCAGGCAGAAACTTCTCTTGACAAAAATTCGGAGAAAGGTATAATAAAGTGTTTGGAAAGTTTCAGATGAAAATATTGAGTAGTTTAGGAGCAGTAATGATTTTAGTTTATGACAGCGGTCAAGTTTTCGAGTTTACTATAGGCTTCTGTGCTTACCGCCGCGCCACGGTGTCTCGCTAGTGATTTTTTGATTATAAAAATGATATTGCTCAAATTTTTTAGTGAATAAAAATTTAACAAAAGTAAGTTTACAAAACACTCATGAATTTTACTTAATTCTTAATTAATTTGTGCACAAGCTATACAATTTACGACTTTACATCTGAAAAATCTAATTATTTATATTTTCTACTAATATTTCAATTAAAATAAACCCACAAAGAGTTTTCACGTGTAAGACAAACGAAGTAGAAATTTTCTTAAAATTTATTTATTAGGAGTTGCTAGAACAGTAATAATTTCTTATTGGAATAGAAAAAATATTCGAACTTTTACCTCGTTTTTACAAGTTTTTCGTACATTTCGAGCCCATGTACTCTCGCTTCTCTTTCGTTTTATACGTCAATCTGTTGGAGAGTATATTTTCCGTTTTAATATGAATTAAAAATCAGCCACTTTTTTAATAAATCACTTCTTCAAGCAAAAACTATTAAATATAGATTCAAATACTTCTTTAAACTTAGATTTGTCCAAAGAAGAGTTAAGGACTAATTGATCTGTTTTCGTTTTGACATATTTTTAGACAAAGTGCAAGAAATTTTTGCTAAATTCTTATTCATTAAGAAATTTAAACAATATCGTCTCATATGTAAAAACTCATCAGCGAGACACCGTGGAGTGGCGGTAAGCCCCGGAGCCTACAGTAAACTCGAAAACTCGAGCGCATAAAAGTCACATTTACGCCCAGCGTCAGTAAAAAATTAATAAAATGTTTCTGAACAAACATTTTCAAATTCTGACTAGTCTATTAGCTGAAGGATATCCTGAAGTGAAATACCTTAGAATTTTATTTAAAATTTTCAAAAACTGACGAACTGAACACGAGTTGGAGTGAAAATAGAACTAAAATTGATTTTTCCAAAATAGCAGTTTTTTTTACTTTAATTTGAAAACTGAAAAAGCTACAACTTTTTTCTGAAAGTAAAAAAGGATGCACAATGAAATTAAACATTCAGCTATATCCTTCAAAATTTAAAATTTGTTTAAAAGCCTCCAGGGGAATTCGTTTTCACAAGAGAAAAATTTATGTGCCCTATTGCATCCGGGCCCTCAATTATGTAGGGTGTTTTTTCAAAATTTTTAATCCCCCCCCCTCATGTAAGATACCGTAAGATTTTATCTGACTCCCCTCCTACCCGATCACAAAATCTTACTAAAATTTTATAAACTTAGGGAACGAACATTCATACAAATTATGTTTATTAAATAAACGTAGAACCTTAATGAAATCAGTATTAGAAGAGAAAAATTCCAGCTTTCTAACATAATATTTTTAAAGTATTGAAATTGAACTTCAATGTTTATTTAAACTATTATTCTTTAGTCTAAAAATGATCGAAATTCCTCTTTAATTATTATCGCAGGCTTTATAGTATTTCCCCTATTACTCTCGTTTCCACTTTTTCTAGTTTCCCCACATAAGTTCGAACTGAATTAATACAACTCAATAAGAAAATTCAACTATTTTTCTTTGGAAGTCAATTTTGTTTGGTTGAAAAGTCTACTATTACATTTTTGGATGAGAGTTTTTTTTTTGTTTGAAAATATAACTGTTAGGTAGAAAATTAATCTGTTTGGGTTGAGGATTTAACTAACTGTTGAACATTTTTCTGTTTTAGTTGAATTCAACTCTTTTCGATGTAAAATTAAAATCGTTTTTAGTTGAAATATCAACTATTACATTTTTCGTTGAGATTTTTTTTTTTTTAAATTCAACTACTTGGTTGGAAGTTGAACTACTTTGTTAAAAATTCATTTCTTCAGCTGAAAATTTAATTATTCTGTTGAAAAGTCGCTTTTTTGTTGAAAATTCGTTTTTCTATTTGTTGAAAAATTATCTTTCTCAGGAGAAAATTGCACCCTTTAATTAAAAATTCATGTACTTTCTTGAAATTTCACCTCTGTGGTAGAAAATTAATGTTCTTGCTTGAAACTTCATCTTTTGCGGTTGAAAATTTCAGTATTTGGCTTAAAACTTAGATATTTTATATAAAAGTAATCCTTTTTGCTTGAAAATTAATCGTTTTTAGTTGAAGATTTAACTGCTTTGTATTCTCTCTTGGTTTAATTCAATTATTCTAGGTTTAAAGTAAAATATTTTTTTGTTGAAATATCAACTATTACATTTTTCATTGCGAAAGTGAAACTATTCCGTTAAAAACTCATTTTTTTCGGTTGAAAATTTAGCTACATATTTTTTAGAAAGTTAGTTTTTCTTAGTTGAAAATTCATCTCCTTTGATTAAAAGTGGAACTACCATGTTGATAACTCATTTTTTTTTGAAGATTCGTCACTTGGGTTGGAAATTCATCCTTTTTTTGAAAATTGAATTATTTTGTTGAATATTAATTTTTATAGATAAAAATTTAACCATTCCGTTTTTGGTTAAAAATTAATCTTTTTTATATAAATAAAAGAACCTCGGGATGTAAAATGTTCTATATTTAACGTCTGGGAAACAGCAATTTGATATCTTATACGGGAAAATCTGATTTTTTCGACATCGTCCATACTATTTGAAGTTTGGTTCACTGGTTCTTTTAAAGTTCTGGTTTACAGTCTGGAAGAAGTCGAAAAAATAAAGTTTTTCCTTATAAAATATTATTCTTTATTAGTTCAAAATTCAACTATTTGGTTGATAGGTAGTTTTTTTATTTGGCTGAAAGTGGAAGAACTTGTTGAAAAATCATTTTTCTGGTTGAAAATTCATCATTTGAGTTGAAAATTCATCTTTTTGGTTGAAAATTTAACTATTCCATTTTGGGTTGAAAATTTATATTTTCAAGCTAGTAACTCAACTATTTGATTAAAAATGTATGAATTTTGTTGACAATTCATATTTTTTAGTTGAAAGTGAAACTAGTTTGTAAAAAATTATTATTTTTTTGTTGAAAATGAAATTTTTGAGCTGAAAATTCAACTATTCAATTTTTGGTTAGAAACAGATCTTTTTTAGTTGAAAATTGGATTATTTTGTTGAAAATTTATATATTTCGTTGATAATTCGTCTTTTTTGGTAGAAAATTAATTTTCTTGGTTGAAAATTTTGTGTATTTTGTCGTCGATTTTTTTTTTTGGTAGGAAATTCATCTTCTTGGTTGAAAATTCATATTTTCGGATTGAAAATATAACTGCTTTGTGTGAAATTCGTTTTTTCGGCCTAAAAATTCAACATTTTGGATGAAATTTTTTATCCTTTTTGACTGAGTCTTTCTTTGTTGAAAATTCAACTCTTTTGTTGAAAATTCGTGTTTTTTAGTTAAATTCAACTATTTGGTTGAAAATGCATGTAAATTTAACTTTCTTTCTTGAAATTTCAGGGGTTTAAACCGTTTCAAGTTAATTCAAGTAAAAAATTTCTTCTTCCCGTCTGTTTGCAAAAAAAAACAACGCGTCAAAAAATATAATTTCTGCTATTAGAATCATTTGCCTTCAATTTATAATAAATGTCACCTGACGGACAATGAAAAAGAAAATTCTTCATTGAAATAAAAGGAAAAGGTTATTGAACAATATAACAATTAAACACATCAATTAAGTATCACTTTTAATTTATTTTGCAAAAATCTTCATTCAAAATAACTTAATCTTAACACTCAACTCTCTTTTGTAACAATGAGTGACGTTTAATTTTGGCACCACATAATTTCCATTAGAAGAAACTTTCCTATTCATACTTCCAGTCGTTTTTCGCCCCTTATCGAAAAATTAACAGAGACACATAAATTATACAAACATTCGCAAAACAAATTCAACTTATTTTACAAGCAGCATAACAACTCTCACATTGTGATACAACGGACTTTCATTGTCGAACCTGCTATTTACATCGTAGGTATTTACTGGCCTGCGTCCCCTCTTTCGCAAAAATTTGTCGATCGTATTTTATTTACAATTTGACTTTGTCTAACAATGCCAAATATTTATAAGATAGAGATACCTCACAGCAAGGTTCCCAACTTTGAAAACGGTGTATACCTACTGATTGCACTTGTCCGAATTTGAATTCAATTTCGTAACGATAGCAGCAATACTTAAGGTAACGTGGAATACTGGCCTTCATTGACTACATCGATTCGATACCGAATCGGTAACAACTTTTACAAAAATATATCGACAGCAGTCCGTTTTTTGAAATATTCGATTTCTTGATGTTTTTGGATTAAGGACTATCTCTTATAAAAAAAGGCGAAGCTTACGTGCTAGATTTAAAAACTATATTTACATCGTATCTAGAAATCTTCATTATATTTAATATCATGAATGCAAAGCATGATTATTCGATTTCGAAATATAATTGTCATGGACAGAAGTGCCTCTTAAGTTTTAACTAATTACTATTTTACAAGTTTAAGAGTCCTTTTACTACAATCCTTCCAATTTTGGTTCACAATCTAAATCTGTTTGTAAGTTGATTTAGGTCTCAACTGTTCAGATTATTTCATTTTTTAACATAGAAAAAAGTGATAATCCAAACAATAACACAATTCTCAAAAATGCTAACTTCATCAAATTTGTATACTATATTTAAATAAAAATAGATATCTTTTGGTAAATTGAGTTAATCATTATTGCCTCAATTAAAAGAAATCTGAATGGTATTTATAAGCAACCCTGCAGATTGGAACAAGTCTTTGCTTAATGTCTCTATTTTTAAATTTCTTCAAGAGCGAAACGAAATCTACATTTTTGTGAAAATTTTTATGTACTAAAATAGAACACAAAAAATCACAAATCGAAATTGGATTTCGAAACTACCCATTTTACGGAATTCATACCCAAAGTTAAATTACGAAAGTTTTATTTTTATCAAGATTCAATTTTTCAATTTGTGAAAAAGAAATTAGAATCACGACTTCACGGTAAAATTTCCTTTTAATAGAAAAAATTCTCCCTCAATATGAAGTGTTATGTTCAAAGCCACGACGTAAACTGACATTGACTGTAAACAAGGAGACTCAGAAATTCAGTTCCAAAAATACAAATGCTCTCAGCACTTGGAGAATAAATTCCGAAACATCAGCTAAGAGAGAAGAACCGTGTCTTACAAATCGGTTACTCCTTGAGATCCGGCGCGTTAAAAGGGAACCTGTGTTCGCCAAGATGACCTTGTATTCACGGATAAAACAACGGCAAAGAAATTGTCCGTTTTATAACGAGATTAAAGCCACGTGTCTTTCGATATCGTACCTAAAAGTTACATCTAAAAGGCATATACGAAAGGTTCACTTGAAAAGTACACACGAAAGGTATATCTAAAAGGCACACTTGAGAATGCACCATGTCCTTTTAAAATACGCAAAACCGCCTCAATAAAAAGACAGAAGGAACCGGAAGTTAGTTAACTTGTTCGAGCCTTAAGACTGGACACCATGTAGTTTCCAGCCAACAGATGGGTTCTCCAGTTCTCCAGTTTGCAGAAGATACAGAGTTTGCATTGGCAGGTATCGAAGGCTTGTAGGTTGTAAGATAATGTACTTCACACTTCGACACGTGTCTATGGGTGAGTCCTTAGTACAACATGCCGCAAACACGTGCTTGCCCCTTTGACATGTTTATCAGTGAACATGGTTTCAGATACTCTGACGGCACGAACATACGCAAGCGTGCTCATTAATTAAAACCGGCTAAGTGGTCCTGCTTTACGACACTCAGCCTGTATCGACGTAATTGGATGATTTGCTCAAGGGATCAAAAAAAGATCTCCCCATAACCTTGTTCTAATGCCTCTGACAACTTTTCAAGTTCTGATGATTGCAAAGTCTGAAAAGCTATAAGCTTCGATCACAGATTCCTAATTATTGCTTCTCATTGGTTTTGATTCCACCAGCTCCTTTCCAAAGAGCCAATGCTTGATTCCTTATGTCCTTGTTGTAAGATCAATAGCCACATGTCTCCTCTTTAGTGGTGGACTGTCCCTGTCACTATTTTTATCATCCATATCAACATAGAGTTCACGTTTTCTACTTCTTGATGAAGTTGTCTTCATGGAAAGATCAATAGGGTTCTCTTGAGGTGAAGCGTGATTTGGACTTCCAGGCGGGGAATTAGGTTCGGATTGGGTCTTGTGTGATATAGGAGTTGACCTCTGACTCTTCAAGACTGCATCGAGATAGAATCGTTTTGAGTACTCCACGTGATCGCTCTCTGGAGAGTGGGGAGTGTTCGACCTCGTATTATAATTTTGTTCTAATCTGTCATTGTTATTGGTACAATTTTCATTATCGGTGGTGATGGTTGGTGTGTTGCTGCTATCAATAGGTGATTGTTGAAGAGTGGAATGGTTGATCAGGTGGGTGTTTCCGTGGGATGATGCGTAAAGATGGTAAGGAGAGAACATAGTTAGACTTGGTGGTGGTAAGAAAGCAGGTGGTAGGATAGGCATCCCTCCTAAGTGGAAGCCTAAAGGAAGTCCCATGATTTCTTTACCCAATGTTGATAATTCCGAGGGATGATGGAGGTGGGAATGAAGAGATCTGAAGCCTGGATGGTGTCCGAATGCCGCTCTTCTTTCGGAAATTTCAATTGAAGAGTCACTGTTTTGAGATTCTGGTGAACTGATGCTTGGTGAGGTCGAATTTTTATAGTCATCGAGACCTAGCATGATGGCATCATCCTTTCGTGGTGTGGAATGAATTGGTGGACTTGTGGGATGTTGTCGTTGCTGATTTTGGAGAGTGTGATGTTGTTGCTGCTGTTGCTGTTGTTCCTGAAGAAGGCAGTGGATTTTGAACCAGTTGGATCTTCGGCCATACCTAGAGCCCGATTTCGACATGCCGACTAGTAAACATTTTCGGAGTCGACATGCTTTGCAGGCTGTTCGGTTCTTTTTATTTATCACACATTCTCCTCCGTTTTTGCATTCTGATATGCTGGTGAGGTTGTTGTAGGACCGACCAAAAAAGGACTGAAACAGAAAAAGAAAACTCAATCAGTATTGTTCTAGTGAAAGATTGGATGTATTAGAATAGGAAGTAGGAGAGACGTGTTTCTGAAATAGGAGTGAAATTATGAAGTGCTGATGAAATGCGGCGATTATTTGCGCCTCTGAGTTAACGGATCATACGTTGGAATAATTGTTTTAAGAGATAATTGTAGTTAAGGCGGAGGAAATAAGAGCGTAGGTATAGAAGAAATCATAAATTCTAGGGACAGTATCGAAACGGTTAAACGTCCCGATGCCGGTGCCTAACATTGTGTTAGCGGGACACGTTAGCGTAACCACGCTCTTATTGTCTCGTTCACAGAGAGCGAAGGGGCCCGACACGGTCGGGCCCTCGACCGACCCCAGGCGCGTGCGGCCTACTACTGTGCTCAAGCTAATTGCCCAAATGGTGCAACAAGCGCGCGATTCCGACATCTCTAGGTTTCGCGTTGGTGTTGCATCTTGCTCTTCTTGTACAAACCTCCATGTAATAAATAAAATAAAATTCATTATTTGCATTATGATTTAAATATTTTAAGGAAAATTCGCTAAGCACTGAAAAAGTAATGACTCCGGTAAAATGTTTTAAAGATGTATCAAAGGATCTTTTTGGAACTCAAATTATAAAACTCCTATTTTTAGACACCTCAAAGATCTGTAACAATACCTGATGCGTAAGATTCCGTAGTGAGGTACGTTAGTAGGTCATCAGGGATTGTGCAATTGCGATCACGTTCCGCGCAAGGAATTTAGACAATTTGAAGGGGGGCTTCCGTAAAACACCTAGTAATTCATGAAGCGGGTCGAAGAGCGTCGCGCTGTACACTTTCGCTTTTCCCGCTCGTTCACTAGCAATATTATTAATAGTTTCTGGTTCGCTTATCCTGAAAACGAGCTCTTCCTGCGACCCAGTGCTCTCATTGAGCGCACCACCGAGACTGAGTACATGACAAACTGCAGGTAAATTGCAAATTGCAATTTGTAATCAAGCTCCCTTGCTTCTCAATCGTTTCGCATGTTGATGAGGATGAATCCTCAACGCCCACTATTGAGCAAGAAGAATTTTACGTATGTCCGGATTTTTTTACTATTGGGACTCTAAAGTTCTGAAATTAAAATGAAACGAGCTTAGCTAATGTCTTCCTAAGCTGTTATTCATGATTAGTTACTCTGAATTGCAAATTTTTTTTACCATAAATAAGAAAGAATGAGATTGTTATATGAAAAACTGATACCAAATGGATGGTCATTCTTTGGCAAGGTCTTGAAATATCGTAAGGCAATCGTAATGCTTGGTGTCGGTCTATGGACATTGGACACGGGTGCACGGGACTGCGACAGAGACGATGACACAATCGAGAAAATGCTACCATTACGTCTCCCTGGTGGTGTACTTGCGCAAACCGCCTCTTCGCGTCCTCGCCAGCAGCGTTTCATCGTCCACTCACATTGAGACAGGTTATTTGCAAATTTTCGTTTTCAAAAGAAAATTAAGAAACCCTTTACTAATTTTACAATTAGCTAATTAGCCTTTATGAAATAATCGCTACATTATAATTGAAAACAAATCACAAGGGTTTCAATTTATTCACATATGGTACATCAACATTGCTGAAGGATTTCTGTGCAAACTCCCTTTCTTCTCTTATTACACGATGTTAATTTCCGTTTGTTTTACTGTAACGTATATGCAATAGCAACCGGAAAAATGATACGCATCTCTCGTGTACCTAAAGCTATCATTGTGAGTTGTAATTGAACTACCAGAATCCTCATGTTATGATCTTGACGTGGAGATTGCAGTTTTCTACGTTTTCCCTTCGACCTAGAGCAGTTTCCGTTTTCGTTTCAAAACTAGTGCCAAGTCGGAACGGGGGCACATTATAGATGGAAACTTCACTCACAAGATTCAAGTTTCATAGTTAAGGATTTTCTTTTTTGCCATGAGGAAAATACGAAATAGGAGTGAAATGATGCAAGGATTCTGGCTGGGTATGAAAAGAGAATGATACGGATTAGCCCAAACCACTCGAGTGAAGCATATTGATCATCACAATCATAATAAATTGGATATGCTTGCAATCTGTTCTCCGAGATATTAGATCAATTTTAGTTTTGAACTTCCAAGTTCCTTCGAGAACAGAAAATAAGTAGCTCTTCATAAGTAATTACAGGTGAGGTGATTATGTCAGGTTTTAAAAGTGAAGTCTGCGTTTAGAGTAGGGTTCGAGTGAATTATCATTAAGACTGAAGCATAGCGCTCTAGATAATTTCCATTGTGTAATGCGTCCATGAACGAGCTTGTTTCGCGATCCATCGTCCATATGGTTGGATGGTCGGTTTCGAGCAAGAGTGGTTTAAAAGTGGGGCCCCTTCCGGCGCTTCGCACTTGTCCGCCGCAACTGTTTCCGCCCTAGTTACCGATTACGTCAGGTCGACATTGTTTCGTTTCACTATTTTCGTTTTCAGGCCCATCGTAGCATGTCACCGTCCCCTCCTACCACCATACCGTCACCGTCGCCAGAGCACCATAACCATCGCCATCGATTTCTCTCCTCCATGACTATCAGTGTTACCGATGCTGCTACACCCTGTAGCAATCGTTTTCGCTGGAGTACCGGATAATTTCCCTGGGTCTTTTGTAGTTTTTGGGTTTCTTTAGCTCTGGGCAATCGATTATTTGCTCTGATAAGAAAAACTGGTAGGTACCAAGTTTATCTAGGATGTTTTGTAGTTTTCAAATTAAATGAGAAAAAATGCCCAAAAATGGGCCTAATAAAATTACTATGAAGCCAGACTTGTTAGCTAGACAGACAGTCACGGGCCGCGGATCACTGCAGAAACCGTTGCCCAGTTTACATGGACACTTTGGGCCCCTCTGACACGCATGCCTAGCCAAACGTTTAACCTCGCCTTCATGTCGGGTCGTGAAAGCGATCGAGTACTTTGCGAAATTGCAACAGTGCGAGTAGTCGACAAGTTAAAGAAAAATTAAGAAAATTAAAAATTTTATTCAAGACGTTTTTCAAAATCGTGATTAATTCTTAACATTTTTAAATTTTATTTACTAAAAAGTTGACAAGTGTCTTCTGGTGATGAATTTTTGGGACGTTTTTGTTTTCATTATATTAATTAATGATGTTTTTTCATAATGGTTCGTGATTGTGCAGTCATATTCTATGGTTGAAATGTGGTTCCTAAATATCTAAATATAGAGAAACAATGACAAAATGTAAACAAAAATTTGTAATATCAATTTAGGGTTAAGCCTATTGAAGCGTTTCATTAAGCAAATTTGAAAGGAGAAATTTGTATTCAAGTTAGAGATTTCAAATACTCTATTTCTGTTTACATAATTGCCATATTTCAGGAAGTCAATCTTTTTCTCAAGAAATTCTCTTACCTTACAGCCCTCGCAGGTGAACGCACCAAAGTGGAAACCAGCCGCAGGTTCCCCACACACCTTGCACTGCTGATTCATCTGGAACATTCAGAATGTACGTGTTACGTATATTGACCCAGTCACGGCAGATAATTTTCGGGAAATGCCTTTCACTATTATAATATTCTATGATGAATGAACCCTCCATTCTAAATCTAAATTAGTGACAATTTTACTAATAATTAGTAACTGAGTGACTAATCAAAAAGTAATATTTCATCATTTCACTCATGGAATAGTAAAAAATCAGAAGTTTATTTGACTAAAGTCAAAAATAATAACTAATTTTTCAATTATTTCGGTTACTGATTAATTAGTGAACTTTTCTTGTCGATTGTTTTCGACGTAAAATGGTGTACGTGAAGTGAACGAATCAGTGATGTGCTGTTGTGTTTTATCGAATTTCCTGGTGCTTGTGTGTGACGTGTGTCAATAATTCGAATTTTTGCCTTTTGAGGTAATACGTTATGTTGATGGAGGTGGCATAGCTTATTGACAAGTTCCAAAATATTACCTTCTCATTGTTTTAATAAACTTGAAAATGTTATAGAATTGCGTTCTTTTATTAAACTTTTCTCTTTGTCACTTTTTCCATTTATAAAACTCCTTTTCACATACAGACTTACATAAATTCATATATTCTTACCAAGCAGTTAGTAATTTTCTACTATCGAATTAATAAAGTTTCGCTAACAATTATTGAAATTCCACTAATTTATATTCAAAGAGACAGTAGGTTCTATGACATAGAACAGCAAGTCCTTGGACAAAAATCTCTTATCATACTATATTAACATGAATTTAAAAAAAAAATCATTTTTGTTGATGCAGCGTATCTCTGCCGAGGCTTCAAGTTTACGGAAAAAATTTTTACTGTCTAACCAAATTTTTGGGTTTGACTGGTTCGATGTGAAGGCATCGTCAAGCAAACAATGAAATCTCCTTGACAACGAATGTCGAAATTTATCATTCTGAAGATATGTGGAATTGATGTTTCTATAGAAATTATTCATTGTTTCTTTGTGCGAGCAATCTGAATAGTTGTACTTGTCAAAAGATAGTTTCAACATTTCTCGTGGCTGTCTGGCTGTTGGGAACAACGTTTTCTTAATTTATATAAACAAGATTTTGTATAAGTTTAAGCGAAACAGAATCTACATCATAAGTATGAAGCTGTCCCAATTTAGGAATATATTTTTTTATTTCAGTTATGTTTCTATTAAAGATCGAATTAATCTGCTGGTATCGATAGCCTATATTTCTTCCGTGTATAAACGAATTTAATTCAAATTCTTAAAACACCAGAGTCCGTAACAGTTATAAGGAAAAACTTATGAAATCATTTTTATTTAATCACGGGGAAAGTTATAAAGTAAGACCAAATTTCGGTACAGATTATGTCAACGAGACCTCGACGAATCCCAGAAATGAAAAATAATCCAGGCTCTATTATTTCTGTGGTTGAGAAAGAAAAACGTCCCCCAGTATTTGAAATTATGCAATTGCTCGATATTTTCATAACGACCTGCCAAATCCACATAATGTAATCGTTATCGCGCATTTGCTTTGATCGTTCGATTGCGAGGAAAATAAGAGAGGTGAAGTGCGTTGTGCAATCCTCTTGGCGCGCGAATCGCTGAATCGTAGCAAAGTGGTGCGTGTTATGTTCAACGAGCGGAAAACTCCTCAACTTTTTTCTCCTTCGTTCCTTTTTAATCATGCGCTCTTCTTTTCTGATGTCCTTCCAGAAAAGCGGGCGAAGGCGACGACCTTTAACGCCGTTTCCGTCGACGATCTAATTGGGGCATCCGTTCTTTAATTGGTGCATTTAATTACCAGTCTTGACGAATATTTCTTCAAATAAAAGTCAAATGTTGTCAATTGGTTCATAAATGAATTTTTAAATTATAATTTCAGTGTCGCAGAAAGAAGTATTTTTCCTGAGGAAGATGTTGCTGAAGATCACGAATCATGTTGGCTCCTAACAAATACTGCATTCAACACAAAAAATGTTGGCTTATCCTAAAAGATATAAGGCTGCGACGAAAATATTTGTATTCCAAAGAATCTGGGAGGAATATTAGTGACCCATATTTGTGTTTCTGAAGTCACAATCGCGACTTTCATACATGACGAGCAATCGCTAAATGGGAAAGTAAATTTCAGCTAATGGAAGAGACATCGATGTATTTGATCAACGGTCTCTTTCAATCTCCTGACCTACACCCTAGAGTCGTTGACTCTTCTTATTTGCTGCTGAGAACCGGATGGTAAAGCGATATAGTAAATAGTCCTAGTCAGCATTTAGCAGTCACTATAGCCGTATAGTCTCAAGTGTTTTCAAATCTTGACCATTCTTTCCACACCCTCTCCTTTCTCTCTTGACCTGAGATTAATGCACCATGGGTTGAAAGTCGGACTTCACCTGAAGGGCAAGAGACAATTTCAATGGAGGATGGCAGTATTGCCTTTCCTATAGGTATAGAACTATGGACTATAGACAAATGATCATTATTGTCAAGCTACTTAGTCAACAGGTGCCACAGTTGACAGAAGGAAGAATTTCACCGTTGCGAGACTCTTCTATCGCAATTGCTTATAGCTAATGAACAATATTGACTTGAAACTTGACTCGGCACGAGCGCAATATTAGGATGGAGCAATCGGTTGGTGTGTGGTTAAATCGATTTCGATCTCTGGCTGACAATTTGTTTCGTATTAGAAAGAACGAGCAGGCACGGTTCAGAGAGGATTAGTGTTCCAAGGAGAAAGAGATCGAGATATCGGTCTGATCAGAGGCAGATCAATGGGCTAAACTAAGCTCAGGTAATCTGACGAGTGAAACACGATAGTCCATTGACTCTTCCAAGCCCCTGGTGTTCTGCAATCTAGACTGGTCGTAGGTGCGCATCTGTCATTCCATTCAGGCTAATTCTTGTTCAAAGTGCGATGCTCAATATTGCAATAGGAAAATCAGAACAGAAGGTATCAGATTGATTTCAAAATTCACCCGCTCGAGAAACAAAAGTTTCAATAAGGTCAGAAAATTTAGAGGGTCCGGAGCAGGCCAGGGCAGGGTCGTTGGGGAAATTTACTCATTTCACAAATGTTGGCGTCCCCACTACCGATACTCTTGCGTTGCTTAAGAGATCTTCCGTTTCGTTAGCAACGCAAAAACACGCGCAATTATCTTTTAAATGTTTAATTTCCCTCGACCCTGCACAGGCCTGATTTGGAGGATTTATCGAGTGTATTAGAGTTTGTGCAAGATGAAAAAGTACTTAAGCTCATTCTTGATACGATTTTGAAGATCGATTGACCTACTCAAATTTACTTAGAAGCGTTCTGTGAATAAGCGACTTCCTAATTATCAGAAGAGTTAAGAACCCTATAGTTCGAATTCAGTGAATGCGAAACTTCTCTTCAACTTCTGAAATGAAAATCATCCATCGAATGTTGAGTGTTGATCTTCATTCTTCAGGATCGAAAATCTCTCAGGACGGTCGATGATCGCATTATCGGAGAACGATTGCGCTGAAAGTTGCGCCGGTAGGAAGGCTGCTACGATTCTCACGGCTCGCGCTGTTCGCGCAATCGGCAAGGTCCTGCCTCTTGGCGATCAGCGATCTTGATGATCGACCGGCAAGATCCGTTCTCGGCAAGAATCGCCTTGAACCCCCTTCGATAAACACGACTCGATCGCGCAGGATTCGACGTCGGACGTCGTCAGGACGTGCACTTACCGCGGGCAAATTGAAAACCAACCGACGTGTACTGTTACCACTGCCTAAGTAATTTCAACCGAGTTAATGCTTGTATAGAATCAACGCCAGGTTGATAAAGATCGAGACGTAGGTGTATCTCCACCTCTCATTATATGGGCTCGAACAACCGTTAACGAGGTGCTGAATAATATTGTTTTGTTAAGAGAGAACAAACAATCATTTCAATAAGGTCGGATGATGATAGTCTCAAAATTAGGTGGAACTAAAAGCTGGAGTTGTGCATAAATGAAATAATTCTTGATTTTTTGAAATGATAAGAATCTAATTAGTAGCCTTGATAGGAAAGATGCTCAAAGAAAAGCAGAAATGAATGTTTTTCGTCAAAATAATCTCAATAACTTTTTCTTTAATGATTAAAAGAAAGGACCGTGTAGCTGTTCTAGCGCCATGACACGAGGACATATTCTAGGAAAAAATTACAAACCATTTTATGATAAAATTTAAAAAATATATAAATCTCTCAGACGAAAAAGTTATGCATAGTGAAAAAAATATGTATAACTTTTTCCACTATGTACAACTTTTCCGCCTGCGCAATTGCATGCTCATTCATCAATAATTAATTTCTTACAGACTAATGTTTTTTTGTCAGTAAAACTACCGCGTTTACAGCAAAATCCGTGATTAATAAAGATATTAGAAATGCTGGAAATAAAAAAATAATTTTTTTGATAAGTACTTGATAAATGAATGCCAAAAACTGATTAGCATAATAGAGATCAGCAGTGCCATTAACTCCATTTGTCAGTTTTGATTATTGTAGTTCCTTCATTAGAACGGATGTCTTTCAAAAAATGTATTACTTTGATTGAAATCTATTCCATTAAAAAAATTCTTTACGAAAAAGTAGATTCTTCATACTGTATTTTCATCATTTTTCATTATAACATTAGTTGTCTTATTAAAATATAGGATACTTAAAGAAATTTATAAGTTTTTCAAAGTTATTATTAGTATTTTGTATTAGTTCGAGACTGTAGGCAGGGTTTAAAGCTGCTTAATTCTCGGCTTAATACACCTCATCTATAGTTATAAAATTCATTAATTGAATAAAAGAAATTTTTAATTGATTACTTAATAGTATAGAATTTCAGGCAAAAATCCTTGGTAGGAATGTATTCTTACATTAAAATAGAATGAATTGCAATAAAGTACAAGAATGTGAAAATTTTAATTTGTCATAAAAATTTGTAAATACTTGTAGAATTTGGTAAAAGTGACCGAACTCTAGCCGAAACTGCAGTTTCTATTAGATTCTTTTGGTACTTTTGTACGATTTTTAAAGATTTACAAAAAAAAAAAAAAAAAATAATGAAAACAATCTACTCGTTAATAATTTTTTTTTGCTGGAATTAGGACACTTTTATCAATATTTGACAAAAAATTACAATTTTCACAATGTTGCAGTTTATTGAAATTTATTGCATTTGATTGGCATTTATAAGGGAAAAGCTTATTTGTTTCGATTACTTCCAGACTATTTTATTCAGAATTTGTTCAAATTCTGAATAAAAATTTAAATTCTGTTTTTTTTTCTGAAAATTGCAAATTAAAACGAATTGCAAGAAAATTGAAAATTCTGAAAATTTTTTCAGATTCTGAATAAATTATTATCGAGTAGATTGTTTTCATTATTTTTTTAATGCTTAAAAATCCTAGAAAATTTATAATTAACATCTCAAAGTTCTTTTTATACTTATATTTTATTATAAAAATTAATTTCCACTAGATATTAATGCAGATCAATATAATTTAAAATTGTTCAGTAACACCATTTATTGACAAAATTAAACAAAACCGTAGGATGACATTTTACGATCATTATATCAAATATATTATGAATCAAAAGCATAGTTTCTTGAGTTTCTTGATTTGCAAGTCAGTTTTCTGAAGATAAGGAACAATCAATAAATAAAAAAAGTGCTCATGAGATTGAACGAATTTTTTGTTCCAACACACACAAGTGTATCAATATGCAAATGTTTGATAAATCGAGAAAATTATTCCAATCAGATGAAAATGGTATAAAGCTATAAAACGTAAAATTGTTTTTTAATGATTAAGGAATCCCTTTCTACCTTATTCACGACACTAGGAAGTTATTATGGTGATAAATCACTCCATGCAATTACCACGTATAAGTAATAGGGAACAAAGATGGCTTTTGCTCCTTTCATGCACATTTATTGTAACTTTTTGCACATCGTATATTCAAAACATTATAATAAATTACAAATATAATTTCCACACTTTGGTCAAGAAAATAATTTTATTTTGATGACTCACATTTAATTATTTTCAACAAGTGCTACCTCTTATTATTTAATCAGTATCAAATCTATGTATCCAAAATTATAGTATAACCAGGGCTGTCACAGCCTAATTTACTTGAAAAAAGTGAAAAAGTGACCTATTCAAACCGAAAAATTGGCCAAAAGTGACTTCCACTGGCTAAAAGTGACTAATGTGCATGAATAATGTGAGAAAAGTTATTTTGAATTCAAAAGAATTCGATGAAACTTATCAGAATTCACAATGAGTTCAAAACAATTTACGTTAAATTCAAAAGAATTTACATGAATTAAAAACAGAATTTAAGTGAATTGAAAAAATAATAAAACCAATGAATTAAATGAAATTCGAGTGTATTCAGGGGAATTTAAGGGAAAAGAGAAGAACTCAATTAAATTCATAAAAATTAAAGGGGAATTTTTAAAAAGTTAAAGCAAACTGAACACAATTAAAAAATATTTAAAAAATACATTGATATCATTAAGTTTGGAGAAAATCTAGAAAAATTCAAAAGAATTTGAATAATTTGATGAATTGCCCAAGAATTTAAGGTGAGTT
>JAUMHM010000016.1:38729439-38742194 GCA_032362435.1 Melikaiella ostensackeni | reverse complement strand
CAATATAAACGTAAAACGTCCAAATCCGACAGGCTCAGGAGTACCTTCTTCGGACCTCAGGTCATTTTTTTACATCGTAGGCTCCGAGCAGCGATAATTATTGGGAACAATTGTAATAAAATGAGCGGTCATTGGTATGACGCTCAAAAGCTGTATAACTATAACGTTATTGAATATTATTCTCATTCTCTCTCTTTCCTTTACATTTTTTACTTTATTTTCCTACAAATCGCTCAAGGACTGACTGAGAGACTTTCTGATCGATTTCGTTTTCATTCGATCAGAAAATTGGCTCAGCCTTGTCTGCTTATTTTTCCACGTACCGATATGAGTGGGATAAATATTTTCACTAAATTTTATATTATTATAACATAGTGTTACCACATCGATGCCGAAACATTGGAACTATCGATGTTTTCCTTCCGATGATTCATCTTTATTATGGACAAAATCACTTTTTTCTTTTAAATAAATTTTTTAATACATAGACACAGATTTTATTAATCACAAACATTTCCAGACAAAGTGGACTCAGAACTGTTTTCTTCTTTCTTCGACCACTTTTAATTTTCAAAAATTGTTGCTGCAAATATATTCAGTCTTACGGTCAATATTTCAAATCAAAAGGCAATAAAGTATGTTGAAAACATATTATTATTTAGTGAGGTACTCAACGTTACAACAGCAATGCGAGTCTTTATCAAGAGTCAATAAAATCTGAGTCAGAATAATGTGTTTTGTTTTTTGGAAATTACTTGAAAGAAGTTTAAATGAAAATACGACATAGTAGTCAATAGTTTAGTTTTGGCATCTTTTGGCATTAATTGAGCCTCCCAAAAATCTTTGACGCCAAAACTAAACTACTGACTACTATGTCGTATTTTTATTTAAACTTCTTTCAAGTAATTTCCCAAAAAAAACACGTTATTCTGACTCAGATTTTATTGGCTCTTGATAAAGTAACACAATGTGGTCGAAACATTGAGTACCTTACTAAATAAATATGTTTTTGACATATTTTATTGCCTTTTGATTTGAAGTATTGACCATAAGACCGAATGCATTTGCTGCAACAATTTTTGTAAAAGACGTTGATTTTGACATTTGAAAAAAATGTGTTCTAAATGTTATAAACGTTAAAATTGTGATGTTTATTTGATATTTTACATTAAAAACAATTTTATTATTTAAACCATCGATGTTTTATTTCAACGCATCGGTATGCTTAACAATAACCCGATATATCGGAAACATCCATGGTATCCTTCGATATTACATCGACATTTTTTATTCGATGTTGCAACACTATTATAACAGTAGAGACACTATACTTACTTAAAGATTCAATATTCACAAATGTAAAAAATTCGACATAATATATTTAATATACGTAAAGAAAAACGAGGTTTTGGAATATTTGCTGTGCCACAGATTATTTTAGAATGAAAAATGCTTAGAATGTTTAACTTCCAAAAATAACTTGTCGTAAAAAAGTTGTAAAACGTTTAAGCAAAGGAATCCGGTTCACTTGCAGGTATACGAAATAAGGTCGCTAAAAAGTTCTAAATTTTTTTGGGTCCTCCTTTTCGTAATAAAACTTTCTGTTCAAGGCCGCATACCTTTGTAACCATTTTTAGGGCCTTTTTACGTTCTTGTATTTTCTTCAAAAAAAGAAAGTTTTAAATCCAGGCCTGCGGAACGATGGCACATTCCGCCTATTTAGTTCACAATGCTTCTTTTCTTTTATGTTTTCTCACTGCCTAATTTTGATTGTGAATGAATAGTTTGATGAATATTTAACATTGATTAAACACCAGTGGATAATTAGTTAAGATATGCATAGTAACTCGACACTACAAATTTACTGCAAAAGTAGTTTCCTACAATGTTTTGTAAATTTCAAACCACTTTAATAATTGGAAAGTTTCAATTTGCAAGTGTTACAAATTCAAATACACTCGAATTTGGAAAATTAGAAGAAAATGGAAATCATTGAATGGTGTAAAAGATTCTAATACAGAGGCGCTCTAAATTCGGAGCATTATAGAGTTTCAAAGAATTCCAATTATTGAAAAATTTCCAAAGGTAGAACAAACTCAGAGTTGCAAATTTTTGTTTTAACAGTTCTAAATTGTAATCAAGGAAACTCTAATGTCCAAATCCATATGGAGACAAATAAGAAGGCATCCAAGCTTTAATTTTCTTAATTCAATATTTTGCTGAGTGCCACGAAGTTTTAAAATATAATTTTTCAAGAAATTAAATTCCAATCTCAAATTGATTGAATTTTCTTTTACTTCAAAGCTCCGTATTATAAAATTTTAAGAAATGAATTATAAAATTGTTATTATAAAATTATAAAATATAAAATTTTTATAAAATTGTTGACTGCCAGTAAATTAAACTTGCTTCCATTCTACTGCTTTTCAATTTGGATCACGGGCAACTTTTGCTTCAGAATTTGTAAGTTTTGCAATTTGTATTAAATCTTTAGTCTTGGAAAAATTAAATTTTCAAAATAAGGATTGCATGGACGAAAGTTTTTACTACTCCCAAGTTAGAATCGTTTTCAGCTTGGTTGCATTAAAATTTAAATATTTCCTAAATTGAATTCCAAAAATTAACATTCAATTGAATTCGCTTGTTTCTTAAGGAGTACAGAGAAAACTACAAATTTTAATTTTGGATTATGTTGAAAATTAAAATTCTGTTGGGCATTAGGTAATTACAAGTAATTCAACAAAAATGAAAATGAAAATTAAATTTAAATAAAAAAAGGCATTAAACACACAACTATAAAAGAACTGTAGGATAGTTGCAAAGGAAATATATTCTTTAGCGCTACGTACTTAAAATCTGAAAGGCATATAATTTTATATTTTTTGTATTGATGCAAAAAGTCACTAGCTCAGTGAATTATCAACAAAATAAGGATATTTCATTCAATTACATTATAATTTTACACAGTCTGTAATTGTTTTTTGAGATTTGTTGCAATTGAATATCAGAATGAAAATTTTTTTTTTTTAATTCACGGTATAACAAAAAGTTGGATTATTTGACAACTAAAACCCCTTTCACGTAATTGCAGGACGGATTGGCAAACAATTTCCGAGAGTGAAAACAGCCATGACCTTGATACCGTTCTTTTCTCGGCTTTAATCGCGCGAAAGTAATTAAGGCTATGATTTAATAGACGCGCGAGAAACGGCATTCGTTAGGGGCTCTCTACAATAGGAGAGGTTCGCTGACGCGCGACCCAATGCTACGCTCCAGAACATGGTCTGAAACTTCGCGTTGCGTCGCGCGATAGCAAACTTCTCTAATGTAGATGTCCATGAAGTTGGCACCAAAAAAAAACTCCGATTTTTTTTTTTGGAATCGTTTGGCGGCCGTTTGGTGGTCAAAATGTCAAAAACTACAGAATTTTCAAAATGCGAGTGCCAACTTCACGCTGCACTCCGCTTTTTAATATTATTTATAAAAAATTCAGAATCATTTGGTAGTGTTTTTTTAAATTTCGCGCCAATTACATATACGAAACGCAGAAACATCAGCGCATGCTGTTGCCAAAAAGAATTCTTGAAAAATATTAAAAATTAAATTTCATTAGAAATTTTGGGAAGCCAAAAATCCGAGATTCGCTGTTAACTTGCATTTGTTCTAGGCTACAACGTCAGATTCCATTAGATATACAATGGAATTATTAGACAAATTTAGGAAATTATATTACAACTTGCATAAATAATTCCGGTAATGGTGTACGATATTTTTGGTGGTTTGAGAATAATTATAATTATAATATATTAAGAAATGTCTACATCAATTTATCAATAAAGATATCTCTTTTTCGTTTAAATATTGTTTAAAGCAGCTTAATATTTCATAATAAATTTAATAGTGTTGTGTAATTTTATATAAGAATATTTGTTGATAAACATTTTTCTACATAATTACATATTTAAAATTTTTTTTTCTGATAAAAAACATATGCCTTAAGAAGCCAAATCGAGTGGTATTATCAAAAAATGGCCCAAATTTTTGTTAAAAGTGTGATATTTTTTAAGCTAAAATAGATATTCGACCTTTTCTGTCTGATGCTTATAGAATTTCTTCTCTTTTTTCGAAATCTTTCGGAAAATCTAAAAAATGATTAGAATTGTCAAAATGGTGGCAGTTTTTCTGAAAATATTCCAAGTCATTTTACTCAAAAAGCCCAGCGTTTTTTTTCTCTTGATTTCTTCCTAGATTTTTCCTAAGGTAAAGAGTATATTCCATGATAGTCTGCCATGTGACTGTGCCTTGGGGGAAAGCAAGAATTTTTTTATCTTCAAAACGGAAATTCACGTTTATTGATAAAACGAAAGGGTTCTAGAAAAATGGATCTTGACACTTTTTTCTATCTCGTGTTATTTTCGATATTTTTTTTTAATATGTACAAAATCCTTTGAATTTTATTCTAAAAAATACAATTCTGCGTTGTCATAAAAAACAAAGAAGAACCTAATTTAAGAGTTTTAACAACTTTTACTTCAAACCTTTTTCTTTGAATTCAGTATTTTTGACATAATCGATACTCTCTACTTTGTCTAACCAACATTATTATTCTTACAGCATTACATTGTTAAAACTGTTAACTTACGTTCTTTTTGGTTTTACATGTCACCATAAAATGGTATTGTTGAGAAAAAAATATAAAAACATACCTCCGTAAAAGTCTCGAAAATACTGCGAGATAGAAATGTGTCAAGAGATAATTTTCTAAAATTTTTTTAGAGAAAAAATTTTGTTTTTTAGACTTTTTTCGCATCTTTTGTCGTTTTAGACAAACCTAGGAAAAAATCAAGAGGAAAAAACGCTGGGGTTTGTGAGTAAATTTTCTTTGAAATTTTCAGAAAAAATGCCATCATTTTGTCAACTTTAAACATTTTTGAAATTTCCCAAAGGATTTTGAAAAAGGACAAGAAATTCTATAAGAATCAGATAGAAGAGCTCGAATATCTATATTAGCTTGAAAAATTACAAACTTTTAACAAAAATTTGGACTATTTTTTGACAATACGCGTTTCCATTGTTTTGAAATCAAATATGTTCTCAAAATTTTGTCAACAATTTTTTTTTTAACTGCGTGCAAATTTGGTTTCTCGTGCTTGTGTAGCGTGCGCTAAGTGCCCGATTTTTAAGTGTCAGGCAGAATTTATTCGCTTCGTTGTCTTATTCCCTTTGAAAAACAACATATTTGACTGGCAAATGATTCTATATCTTGAGCATAGATTGCCTGTCCGATTTGAAATTAATTCGGTCAATTATTATTTTCATTGCAAAATTAGTGATTTTCCACTATTGAATAGTAGATATTTGACCTCCAAAACTACTATTTTCTCAGTGAAATTTCACTCACTTATTTAGTGGAATATTTTCACCAATTGAACTAGTAGTTTTTCACTAATTCGTATTGACTGACTTCTCACTAATTCAATTAGTGAAATTTCACTATCAAATAGTGATATTTCACTGTTTCAGATTTAGAGAGATATGAGTCCGTTTCTTGGTTTCTTGCAATCGTTTCTCACGCAGAATGTATCATCGAAGCCGTGATTCTCCTCGCTATTTTTTTTCCTCTCTATAATGCACCCTGGGATTTATAATCCCGATCGTGGACGACTAGTGTAATAATTAATCGACGTTCAGATCAATCACAGATCGCGGCAGAGGTTTATTGAAAGGGGCTCTTGGAAAAGTATCGGAATAGGCAATATAGGTGTTTTGCTAGAGACTATCAGACTAGAGCTACGCTGAACGAGGTTGAATTTTAATCTCGATTTTATTGTAGGTAGACATGCGATGGGAACATAGTGCACTGGCTGATATCGCGAGGATCGTTTCAGATAATAATCTCAGGGCTCAATGTGTCTACTGAATTAACTAATTGCTTGGTGATCAGCAAGGCGCTTGATTTTTCACTCGATGCTCATGCAACCTGCATACCTCTCGTGGCGAATGGCATAAACGTTGGAAATACGTATTGCCGAACCGTAACGCTTGACGATCAAAGACAAAGAAATCGCTCTTTACCTATACGAGAAACTATTGTGAAATGAACGCCTTCTCTATTTCATGGCATGCTAGTTTCGGGAAAATGATTGCTTGAAAAAATTACTCATACTTAAGTGTCCGCAAAATAAGGTTTCATCAATTTTTCGGAAAGTAAAGTAGGCGTTGATATCATAGAGTCATAAACAGTAAAAAAGTGGTTGAAAATTACAAGCAGCTTTGTAAAAGTTTTACTATGATTCATGACATTCATGTGTTAATTCTACAATTGTATTCTGCCGTACAAAACAAGAAAACCCGTAGCTTACATTTGGAATTTGGCACCTGCTTTGCAATTGTTTCTAATATATTTTAGTGGAAAACAATTGTGATTCATGTGCCAAATCCCAGTGGGTTTTCTTGTTTTGCACGGCAGCCTTGTGAACTTGCAGCGATCAACGTTGGAAGTCCACAATTTTTGTATCAATTTTATTTGAAAAGTGTAACATCGACTGCTCTATACAATATGGAATCAAGTTCGGGTGAGTCCGTATAAAGAATCAGGTATCAGTTGTTTCGTATATGGAATCAAGTCTGTTTTTATCGATTTTGACATTTTGACTTCTGGAGATAAAATAAACAAAAACAGGCCATTCTGCAGTATGTAATCAAATTGTATAGGATTCTCTGGAATATTTACTCTAGTGTAAAATTCGCTAATATTTTATTGCGTGCGGCAGAACGGTATGCTTGTTTATTTTATTGCAAAAAATCGAGCTGTCGAAAAATAGCCTTGATTCCATATACGGAACAACTGAAACCTGATTCTTCATACGGGCTCAGCCGAGCTTGATTCCATATTGTATGTATGGAGCAGTAGATATTACCACGTAAATCACTGGACATAAAAATACCAATGGCAATTTTCAAACACTTTTTACAGTTTAATAGGATTTAATGTAAAGCTGCTTAGAATAATAAAATCGGGAATATAAAAGAGACTTTTCTAACCTCTATGGAATAAAACCGAGTTACTTCTGTATTAGATGAGTTAACTGTGATGGATGAGAACAAACACCCTTACATCAATGTTCCTAGGTTAATTTCTATGTATTTTAAAATTTTATGTTGGGTGAATTATTCATTAAAGTCAATTACCGCTGAATTAACAAATTTTACTAACTTTACAATACTAACAAAGAAATATGCAAAACGAAAAAAATGAAAGGGTGGGTGCAATAACATTTTCTGGAATCTCTTTCTTCATTTATTCTTGATGCAGTTATGATTAAAACAAATGAAGATTAAGCGACATATTTTGCCTAGACAGACGTATCTAACATTCTCTATTCTAGATATTTTACAAATAATAATGTTATTTTTGCGAAAAAAATTTGATATAACGATTTTTGCAGGACTTTTTATGTTGTTCTCTAAAAAGCATTTCTAAAAGCGTTTAATTAAACTTTGAACATGAAATCTTTCTGCGGAGTTTGAGTCTTTTGATAGTCAAAAGTGCATTCGTAAAAGGAAATTGAGCAGATTGGGCAAATGTAACCTGAAAATTAAGTTTTGAGCGTGAAAATACATAAAAATATAAATACTTGCAAGAGGAGCGTAAATTCGGATCGAAATTATATAATTGCCACAAATCGGTTAATATCTTCTATTCAGTTTTTAGATTAAAAAATTCAAATTTCTGAAAGTTGAAAAAAAATCCTATTTAGTTGAAGAATTTTGGCAAATTTTTTGTGTGTACAGTATTTTGGAAAAAATTGAATATGTTGAACTTGAAATTTCTTCACCTTCAAAAGTTATTTTCTTCAGCTCAAACGATTTGATTAATTTTAGGATTTTCACTCCGAAAGATTCAATCTAAACATGGAATAATTTTTCTTTGCTTTTCAGTTCATAGAAGTAAAATGTTTCGTTATGTAAAATCTTTATTCAAGCAAGTATTACATCCATTGAAACATTAAAAATTAATTTCACACACTTAAATTATAAACGAAATTTGAGTTGAATTTACTGTAATTATTTGGAGGCGATAATTAAATTATAACAAAAGCTCTTAACATGAATGATATACTTTCGGTTCATAAGTATTGATTTATCCAACTATAATGCATAAATTGATTGCAATTAGAATTGCAAATAATGATAATGAGTTCAATCTCTTATAATTGAATGAACAAACATTATTTAAAAACATATGTACAATGGTAATTCAGTAATTGAAAGAACTAAAAGTAAATCAAGATCTACATTAATTTATTTCGTTTTCTCAATTTTGTACAATAAGCTATATTTTTATGAAAAATAGTAAAACAAATTCATTGGAAAAAGGAGGGCGATCCACGAGACAGGCTTTTGGTCCGAATATATATTACTAATTTTTTTATTGGCCAATCATTGATGTATTTACAAATTTCATTGTTATATATGTTATCAACTTCCTTGAAAATAACAAATCATTCATTTTTTACACTATTATAGGAATATTGTGCCTTCAAGCTTTCAGTATGATTCTTTGTGAGTTTTAGTTATTTTAGTAGTAAATTCACTGACAGGAAAATTTATTATAAACTCCTTTTCTTTTGTTTATTAAATTTATTAATTAAATTATGAAACTGAGGAACAATAACTGTTATTCAATAACTAATCAATAATTATTATTGATTAATTATTACTTCATTAATAAAGAATAGAAAATTGTCAGGAACATGGTACATTTTATTCAATTCTCCCTTAAAAAGTAACTTTTAATAGACAAGAGACTTTCGTAAAACATGTTACGGAACATTTACTAAATTCATTATATTTGCTATTTTCCTTTGTTATATAATAATACTCAAATCTAGAAAATACATTGATTATAGTAAAACTAACAATTTTCTTCTTCGTCTCACACACTACTCTCAACGAGCCAAAATTACATGATTTAAGATTTTAAGGGTGACTGCCAGAAATTTGACCATTTTAGATAATGAGATTTTCGAAAAAAAAAAAAATTCAAACTGGCCAAAAAATATTATTTTATAATTAAGTCTAACCTTAGAGATATGTATTAAAATATCGAAGAAATGAGTATTTTAACGATTTATTCTCCGAACGAAAAATTTTATTTTATAGAAAGATAAATTAATAAGGAGGATAACCTGACATTTGATAAAAAATATTATGACAAATAATAACCATTATTTAGTATTATTTGGAATTAGCTTTGATAAATCGATTTAGAACCATAAAAAGTTTGTATAAAATCAGTATAAAATTAACAATTTTAGCGCATATTTTGAAAAGTTTGATTAATTATTTTCAAGTTGTCACCTAAAATAGCAACTTCAGATGACAGGACGAAAAACTTATGGGACAGACTTTGAATTGATCTTTGAAATCTTTAACTCCAGAATATTGAACCCTCTTCTTGAATGTTATATTTTTCAACTCAACATAAGTTATATTATCTGTTAATTTCAAATATTAAACAAATGTTGTTAATGTAATTTAGCAATTTCTTTCGAATTTGTAGTTTGTGTTGGGCAGATGACAAGACTTTTTAAAGTACTTTTTGCTTTATAATTTCTAAACAAAGTCTTCAAAGATTTTAAACCGTGGAAAATGACGGGGATTTAAAGTGATCGACTTTTTATGTGCTTAAAGTTCTGAACGTTCAAATTAAGGAAATTTTTTTACTGATGGCTTTGTAAACTAGAAACAGTGCTAAAATGTTTGTTCATTTATATTGGGAGTAATAGATTATCAGAAGAAACGTATAATGCATTATTTTAAATTACAGTTGGAATAATATTGTGGATAAAATAGAAGTGAGGAAAAATGTTTTGTTCATTTGAACGTTCTGGTCTTCAGGTAAATCAAGTTTTTGGCTACTACTTTCTAGTTAATTCTAAAAGACCGTGGCTACGAGTACTGAAATTTCGGTACAAATAGTAGAATTTTTTCAGTACACTACTATTCTAAAAATGGGGTACTGTAATAAACAAAATGAAATAGAACAATTTAATTAAGTTTGCATTTTTTAATTCTGTTGACCGAAATTTTGTAAAAATTGTTTTCTAAACTTATTATCCTACTCTATCCCTAAAAATCTAAACCAAACAATGACCAAAATTAGTTTCAAACAACTTTTATGTGCAAAAACGTTAAAATATGTTAAAACTACACCTCAAATTTCTGCTGCCATCTCCAAGTTACTTTAGTCGAATGTATTTTTTGAATGATAAATAATTATCCCAATTCAAAATGTCAGAATATATTAACATAAAAAGGAGGTTTACAATCATCGAAAGAAAAAACTGTATTACTTAAAACTTTGGGACTCCTAAAGGGTCTACTTCTTAAATAGATTTACTGTTATTAAATATCAAAAAACTCACCTTTGAGATTTAAAAGAAACTGCCTAAAAAAGTAAAAAATCCGAGTCTTTCCAATTCCACAAGTCTCTTCCAATTGTCACAAGAAGTATTCCATTTTCACTCGTGTAATCACACCTTTTCTCAACACCAATTGTCAAGATAATTGATAATCAATTCACGCAATGATAAAAAAAATGATAATTTACGAACAATCCGCACAAGTTATTCACAGTTTTCGCACAAAAAAAAATCCTTGTAACACTAGTCTCTAATAAAAATAAATGTCAAAAGCGCTATTAATCACGATGAGATCATCCACAAAATTCACAGAAATTCATGAAACAATAAGTCCCAAAATAATAGGATCCTTGCCCTTGAAGAACTGACGAGAGGAGAATCTCCAGTTGTGGTATCACGGGAAGGAAGCAGAAGAAACGGAAGGTGTCAATGCGACGATGACCGTTAGGTGAATGACTTTTTAGAAGCGATGGTGTCTTGCCCGTCCGATTGTTGAATCAGTCCCCACCTGAGCGCCAGTGATTTTGGTCTGTCAGTGCCGGGCGTCCAGCGAATGGCACGCTCTCTACTGTCGTGGGCCTTTTTTGCGCGCGCGCTCTCTCTAGTATGCACTTCTCAGGGGCCTTATGAATACTGTTCATTTGATCGCGATGTAAGCGTGCGAGGGTCCATACACAGTACAGGTGGGTTGCCGGTCCTGCGGGTCCTTTGACAATGGTGGGGGTGATTCTAGCCTGATGTGGGACTTACCATCGAGGGCTCACTCCAAAGGGTGGGGGTAGAGAGGAGGGGCCTCTCTCGCGCCCCTCTTTCTTTACCCTCTCCTTTTTGCCGCATCTTGATGCTTCTTTTCCCACCACTGAGGCCCAGGTCTATGACATATTGAAAATCATCCGGTAATAATAATATTTGTGTTTACTGCGAGCCTGTGGGTTTTAGATTATGGAGATGATATTTTTTCACTGGAGAGTACTCTCTATTAAGTCTTGGTATTATCTGTAATAAATTCGAACTTAATCTTCGAGGGTTTCATTCTGTCCAGATTGAAGCTCCTGCGTTACCATTTGTTAAAAATTCTTTTAAGATATTTTTGTTTCGTAAAGTGTCAGTTGAGATCTTAAAGATGGAATTTTCAAGATTCTTTATAGGAATTTGATATAAATGGAGTTTTATACAAAAAAAAGTCAGATTGCCGTAAATTAAGGTAACTACTCAAATCTCAGAAAACATTTCTGTTCATTTCCCGTTCCTTCCGGGTTTTTAAACATTTGTCTGGGTCATTGAGAACTGAATTGAGAAGTAAAGCATTCAAAATAGAACAATTCTTTTAAAAAGCGTTTAAAACTATATTATGAGTATGGGTTGATTTAGAACCAATTTATTCAGATTATTCCCTTTTTCAAAAAGAAAAATGTAATAATCCAAAAGAATAAAAATTTCTAAAAATTGCTAGTTTACTCAAATTTGTATACAATATTTAACTGAAAATAGATATCTTTTCGTAAATTGAGTTAACCATTAATACCTCAGTTGAAAGAAATCTTAATAGTATTCATAGTCAACCCTGAAGATTAGAACAAATCATTTGCTTAATGTCACTCTTTTAAAATTTCTTAAAGATCGAAATGAAATCTATGTACTTTCTTATGAAAATTTTTTTGGGTACTAAAAAAGGACACCCAAAAAGTTTACAAATTAAAAATAGACTTCGAAAATTCTATTACACATTCTCTCGTTAATATTAAATATCTTTATTTGGAAAAAAATCCATCAAACTTGTATTTTATCAATAAATCCTGTAATATATCCAATCTAATTGAATAAGTTCTTTAATACTTCTCACCAGTCTTCCATTAACATCCATTATAAAATCACATTGCCCACCATTTTTAAATTAATTTCACTGAAAACCATAATACCAAATACAGTAACAACAGAATAGATAAGAGAATTTTTTCAACTTCCTGCGTAGAAAATCCAATAATGATGATCCAATGTCTGGCAAACAATTCACAACAACACTAGTGGAGCAAACATTTCAATTATTTATAAAAAATGTAAATTTTAATCATTTTCTTCTCCTTTTTGGACATAGAGACAGTAATCCATTTTTAAGTGCAAATTTTAATTTATGAAAAAAAAGATTCTTCATTGTGAAATTTTTTTTTTCGATCTTAACTGGGAAGAAAGTTCAAAAATACGAGCTATATAGGGATTAAAGACCAAGCGCAAACTGACAATGACTGTCTCTTAAAATTGTAAAGAAGATGTTTTTTGAGTTGGCATTAGGGTCTAGAATTTTTTCAAATATTCTATTTTATATATATA
>JAUMHM010000016.1:38699316-38714572 GCA_032362435.1 Melikaiella ostensackeni | reverse complement strand
TTCTGATTCTAATAGAACTTTTCCGGCGGATTTTGAAAAAGGACGAAAAGTTCTATCAGAATAAGAAAGAAAAAGAAGAAGAAAAATATCTATATTTTAAATCTAATTATAAATATTTATATCAATAGTTTAAAAAAAACACTGTAAAGAAATGTGAAATTTTTTTTGATAATACACCTTATCGTTTTCTCAAATTTAAATACTTCCTAATAACTCTTTATATGAATACAGCAAATTACATGCGCGCCTAGCGTGTGTTTGGTTATATTATAAATTATTTCATTTTCAACATTCTTAGCATAATTAAAATTTAGGTATTTTAGAAATTAAACCTTTTAATTGTATGGTTGTAAATTGTCATAAATTGTAACATTGTCATTTTTAGTTTAAATTTGTTAAATTGAAAATGATCTAATTTTTTTCTTTAGTAGCTATTTCATGAAATTTCATAAAATATTTGTTATCAATAAAATTTTTGAAGGAAATATCCTGAATGAAAAGACAATTTGTCAATCCAATCCCTGAAGCTGAATGTATAACATTGATTCAATTTAAGTAAAAATCATTGATAAATTACAAACTTTGAAAATTCAAATTACTCAATTGGAAAGAGGGTTTTTAACGTGAGTCCCCTTGCCTTTCACAAACGAAAAATAAATCTTATATATTTATAATATATTAGATTTATTTTTCGTTTATTATACAATTATTTTGAAATTTTTTGTGATCGAATTGGCTTTAGGGTCTAAGGATTGAATGCAATTTAAATTGCTTCAGACGTTTCAGCACACGATAGTGGCCCTCCTCAGTTTATATTATTTCTGAAAAAATTACAAGTGAGGGTGTTTATAATACTTAATACGTCTACAAATTCATTACTTTGGTAAATTCAATTCTTTGGTTGACTTTGGTAGAACAACAATCATTCAAAACATTGATTAATTAGAGACAAAGTGTGATTTAAAATTAATGAAAAAATTAGCGCCATTGAAATTGGATTTAATAATTTTTGAAAAACATTTATTTGACTGAATTAAAAATTAAAGCTAATATTGAGTGGTTGAAGTTAATGTAAATTATGACGAAGGGATGGTAACAATTGTGAAATATTATAAAATTATTTTTTGCGTCGACAATTGTTGTTTTTTTGACTTTGGTAACTTTATAAATTTAGAACTAATGACGAGTTGTTTAATTGAATACAAACGTGACGAAGAGATAATGAAAAGTCCTAAAGTCTAAAAATTGTTTGTAAAATATTGTAATGTGTTAAAAATATTTAACAAAAATTTCAAAATATTCACAAGGTCACAAATGCTTCAAGAGAATTCACAAATATTTCCAAAATTTCAAAAATGTCAAAGTATTCAGAAGATTTGAGGATTCAACAAAAAATTTTAAGATTTTCACAAATATCAAAAAAATTTAGAAATTTTTTGAAGATTTCAAAAGGTTTCACAAGGATTTGAAGGATTACAAAGATCTGAAATTATTCTAAGAGGTTTCATTTTTTGTTTGTTTTTTTCCCCCAAAGACTTCAAGGATCTCAAATTATTGCAAAATGTATCAAAGGTTTTGGGAGAATTCACAATTATTTCAAAGATTTCAAAAATCTCGAAATAGTTCAAAGTTTTGAAGATTTCACAAAAGAACTAATGACGAGTTGCTTGATTGAATACACATGTGATGAAGAGATGATCAAAAATGGTAAAGTCTCAAAAGTGTTTATAAAAGATATTAAGGGCTAAAACAGTTTTAACCAAGATTTAAAAATATTCAAGGGGTTTCAAAAATTTCAAGAGAATTCACAAATATTTCTAAGATTTCAAAAATTCTCAAAATATTCAAAGATTTAATGATTTCAAAGTTCTAAAGATTCAACAAAAATTCTTTAAAATATTCCAAAAGTTTAAAAAAGGGTTCAAAAGGAATTTCGCAAAGATTTAATTGAAGAGAACATCTGACCTTATATGATTTATAGGAGAAATAATTTTACGACTGAGGGTCAATATAATCCCCCCTATACACATTATGAATACTACGGGCAAAATCAACAAAATGTATAGACAAATTTTTAAAAATAATTGAAATATTTGTTCAATTCGTGTTGTAGTGAATTGTTTGCAAAACATTGGATTACAATTTTTTGGATTTTATACACAGGACGTTACATAAAAAATTATTTTATCTATTCTTAATTTCTTGATTGATTTTTGTGCAGAATGTTCCCCTGATTCCGAATATGTCGGCTGCCCTGGCAAATTGTTGATCGTTTTCTTTTTATTTAACATTTTGTATTTTTAAGTCAAAAGCACCATCTATATCTTAAAGTATCTTAAAGTTGTAACAATATTTTAATTATTTTTGCTGTAATCAGAGAATGATGATATGCACAAATTTAATTCAAGATATGTGTAGATTAGATTGATAGTTTATGAGAAAAACAGTAAAATGGCGTTTTGACGAATCATCGTTTCTGTAGTACATTTTGCAACAAATCACAATTTTTTTTTACTTAATCATGTAGTGCTCATTAAAGCAAATAGAATTTATTAAAAATTTTTTTTTAACTCGACTAGTTTGTATTTATTTCGAATTTTGTAAAAACTAAACTAACAGTCTCGTCGAAAAATTTTCAAAATTAATTATCTTCCTCTCAGTGAGTACTACTTAATTAAAAAAAGAAATTTTTAAATGTAAAAAATATACTGTAGAAACAGTGTTCAATCGAAACGCTATTTTACTGTTACTTTGAATAAAACTTTGCGTAAGGGAAGAGGTGAGACCGAAAGGAGATGGAGAGAGGGCAGGAGAGGTTGGTGGAACGACGAGTGCAGGGAAAGTAAAGACAGGATGAAGGAAAGTGTAAGAAAATGGAGGAAAGGGGAAGTGGAGAAAAGAGAACTCAACAGGAGAAATATTGATCACGAGAGAAGGTTGAGTGAAAAAAGACAGAGGGAGAAGGAAAGATACATGGAAGAGATCAAGAAAGCTGTAAAGGAATGGAGAGAATGGGAAATGATAAACAGGGAAAGAGGTGGAAGGAATGGCATAACGGAGGAAATTGGGCGAGTGGTGGGAGTATTTCAAGAGACTGCTAGGGGGCGTGGAAAATAGGCTATAGGTTTCACCCTTTACCCTATTTTCCACGCCCTCCAGCTGGATCGAGGAAGAAAGACGGCGGCGGGGGACGAGTACAGCGGAAAGGAGATTAGTAGGGAGGACGTGAGGGCGCAAGTATGGAAAGAAACAAAGAAACAGGTGAGGATGGCGTAGAGAATATAGCACTGAAATATGGTGAAGAAGGGTGAAAGAAGAGATGTGGAGGATTTGCAATAAGGTCTGTAGAGACGAAGGGTGGTCAGAGGAATGGAAGACAGAGCTGGTTGATTGAAAAAGGAGAGGGAAAAGGGGTAGAGGAATATAGGGGTATTACACTTATGCCAGTGGGCTATAAAATTTACGCGGAAGTGTTTAGGAAGCGGCTGGAAAGACAGGTGGAAGAAAATGGAAGTATACCACACAACCAAATAGGTTTTAGGAAAGGGATGAGGATCACCGATAATATATACGTACTCAACTTTCTAGTCAATAGGAACTTAGGCCAGAAGAAAGGGAAACTAAAATCGGGGCCAAATGTCGAGGCCCCTCTCTTCCTTTGATTGCAACTCGCACAAAAAAAATCTCTGAAATGTCTTAAAAAAGCTTCTGAAATCTTAAAGTTTTTCGAATTTAACGATATGTTCGCTTTCATCCTAAAATTTTTTTTTCAATTGTTTGTGCCCTTTTTTACAAACTATGGGTCAGACGCAAAAATGCTCAAAAGAAATTTCATGTGTGTAATCATAAAATAATCAATTCTGAAGACAAATGTGCAAAATATGCATAAAGAATGTATAAAAACTGATAATCATAATATGATTTTTTTGCGTTTTTTGCATAAACTATCAGGCACACGAAAAATTGCACAGGACAAAAATTGTTGATTAGAATAACACCTAATCGTTAAAAAAAATCGTTAAAATTTTGATAATTTGAGGAGATACCGCATGAATTGTAAAATATTGTTTAATTTGTTTAATGTCTGGGTGAGTTTTCAAAGAAACGATTTTTTAAAAAAAATACTTTCTACATTACAATGACTTAAATGACAGTGAAATAAAATTTGTACATTAATACATTACAAATACGTTGCAAGTACATTACAAGTACATTACATTACGAATTAATACATTACAATAACTTCTGTTTTATCACATTTCATTATTATTAATATTACTTTGCCCATTTTAAGTTCGAAAACATTTAAAATTGCTTTTTTCTACCATTTATACGAAAATTGAAATGATTTTTTATTTTCAATAATGTATTTTAAGATAAGAATGAAAAAGATTAAGCATTTGAAAAGATTTTCCAAATTGTCGAAAAAGAATGTAAAAAATTTTAAGGCACTTTTTTGCACGATTTGAAAAAAAAGACATTAGGAGCAATTGAAATCATTCTAGAAGATATTTAGAAGTTCTGGAGAAAATTGAAAAATTATTTACAGTTTGGAAATATTTTAAAACGTTTTAAGCAAATTCTATATTTTCTTGGATTTCGAAATGAAATTGGCAAGTTCTTTGAGAATTTTGATAGGTTTGAAGAGATTAAATAACTTTTCCTAAGATTTCTACGGAAATTGAAATGATTTTTTATTTTGTTTAATGCGCTTCAATTATTCATGAACTTTCATTAATTCATCTGAAAAACTATTTTTGTCTATAAATTGTTCAAATTTAGTGCGAATCACGTGACGAATAGCTGCCAATCACCAAGAAACCATTTTTATTCACTTATTTCTTTATAACAAATTTAATAAATTTTTAAACATTTGCGTTGCTGTTGGACATCTTTTTTGGATTGTTGCTTCATATTTTTTAGGTATTTTTGAACGAATCCAAGCATTTTTTAAAAACCGGTACACTTCAAAAATCAAAATGTTTCTTTTTTCATTTTTGTTATTAAATAAAAAAGAAATTTAAAAAATTTCAAGAATCCGTCATGACGGTTCGATGCGGATATTCATTAGGTTTCATTTGAAAAAAACGTTCAATTCAATATGTGAATAATTTGAATCTGAAATGTTTTAATATTCTGAAATTGATATGGTTTTAATTTTAATGATATTTTTAATTTCAATCATCAATTTTGACATTAAATTATTTTAAAGTTTTAAAGCATTCAGGATTGAACTTTCAAGAATTTTTTTATATTTTTTTAGAACTATCTATACCCAAATAAAGTAAGTAGATACACAAAGAATTGAAACAATAATTTGTAAAAAGTAAGGTTTATTACGGCTTATTATTTATTTATTATTTATTATATTTTATTTTTATTATATATTTATATATTTTTAATACATTATATTTTTTATATTTAATTTATTTTATTATTATTTTATATATTATACTTATATATATTTTTTGTTTTATTATTTATTATAAGGTTTATAACGGTTTATTTATTTATATTATTAGAGTAAGGTTTTTTACTTAATTAGATTAAATTAGCTTAATATTAAAAAATTTAGCAAAATATTTGGAAGTTGATACAGAATAGTTTTTTACAAATCAAAAATCATTTCAGAATTTCGAACTCCAGGGCTCTTCAAAAAGAAAGGTTTAAACACATAAAAATATACCTATATATAATTTTCAATTGAACATATAAAATACTCCTCAAACAAATATAATATATGACTTCTTTACATCTGTATTTGCATTATATTGATAAGCTTTCACGTTCAAAGTAAAATATAATTTCTTCAATTTACAATTCATTGTTTTTGGAATCAGCTGGGCTAATTGTGGAATCATTTGACACATGGCTCGTTGGTCTAGGGGTATGATTCTCGCTTCGGGTGCGAGAGGTCCCGGGTTCAAATCCCGGACGAGCCCAATCTAAAAATTTTTTTTCATAGATTTTATATTAATTTTTTAATTATCTAAATACTATTCCCGAAAAATAAAAACATTTCTTGTAATTTTCTAATTTTATAACTATTCTGAATTTTGGAGTGAATGGTTTGAAGCCATTTAGAAAATCTTCTCTCTAGTCTAAAAGTAACATATCAGTTGGGGGATACCCAAAAAGTCTTATATTTTCCATCAATAAACAAAAAAAATAAATTAAAAGTTGATTCGAAAAAATAGTTATCAAATTACCAAAATAGCAATTATTTGTAATTTTTCAACCTGAAAAAGTAGAAGGGTGTGACAGAACTTTCTCCTTTCCTTTTGCAGATCGAAAAATTACCATTTCAAATGAAAAAAATGTCTAAACATTTATAGTTTATTAATGAAACACAATTAATTTAACATATTATTATTTTAATATCAATTATAGCAATTTTTTATTTTTACTAATCTAATATTTCAAATTAGGCAACTGTTAAATAATAAAATTAATCAACAATACAAGTGTGCTTTACAACAGTGGATTATGCGCTACTTGTCATAAGGGTCATCTAATGTGTGAATATAGGTACAAAATAATCATTATGGAAAGTGGCGCATAGTGCACTGTTGTAAAGCACGCTTCAGTTAGTGAAATTCATTAAAATAATTCAAATCTATTAATATTTAACAGTGATGAAAGCTTTCATCGATTCAAATTTCTTTCAATATAATAAATGTCTTTTTATATTGTTTCATTCTGAAATTTAATTTAAAATAATTTTTTAAAAATTATTGTTATGTTTTTTTTTTTTGAGAAAAATACAAATGTTTCTGTAAAAAAAATTATAAAAGTGAGTACAAAGTGATTATGATTCGGTGAAAAAACCGAAACGTGGGAAAAAATCAGTTATTGGAAAATTTTTTTTTGACATTCATTGTTTGTTGGAGAAAAATTCAGAGAAAAATACAAATGTTTTTTAGTCTCCCCCGACAGATATTTGACTTTTGTACTAAAAAGAAGATTTTGCGAAATGTTTCAAATCATTTGTTACAAACTTCGGAAAAGTCATTAAAGTAAACAATTAGGGAAGGCCGGGGCTAGAAGTACCGATTTTTGGTTAACATTTAAACTAACTAACAAAAAAATTGTTTTTCAATTTATAATTGATTAATTTATCGTTAAATATATTCTTTTTTAGAATTTTAGGCAGATTTGTTTTATATCATCATTGTTTTTTAAAAGATAACCATTTATTTATGTCAGTCCGGAGCGGAACTTCTAAACCCGCTGCGGGATTAGTTGTTACCGTCCCGGGGTAAGTTGTTAATAAAAGTCAAGAAATGTTTTTTCAAAAAATATCTGAATTTTTTGTTGAATAGATTACAAGAACTGTATTTAAACTCACATTTACAAATACAGTCATGCAAAAAAACATATATTCACAATGATTGAATAACACATCGTATTCAGAACAATAACTTTTCAATTCTTGTTAGTCTCATATTCAAAACTTATATGTATTACTCGTATTGAGTGTTAATTATTATATATCAATAATTATCATTTATTATTATCTTATAAATATAATTAAAATTAAAATACACTCATCTCGCGTACCTGTGCCGGCCTCGGGTCTGATCAGCACAGTAACGGGCGCTATTTAAATCTAGTTTCAACCGGATTTAAAGCGCCGAGTGAGTAAACACTCAGAACCGCATATATAGTCTCTGAACCCGGCACACGGACAAAAGTATATGCCCAGAGAGTCGCGATGTAAGCAACTTCTGATACGGCACTGACTGTCCGAGCGAAGACCTTGAATATAGGGCGTTAAGGGACGCTCAGGGGGGAGACAGAAGCAGTCAAGCGTTAACAACCGTGAAGTCGGTACAAGAACGGGCGGCACAGTTATGCGAGATGAGTGTAATTATAATATTATAAAATATTAAATTATAATTATATTAATATTTTATTTTTATTTGGGTCAATCTACTCAAATTGACTTTTTCGACGTTCCGGTAATTTTTTTTTACACTATTTGTTTTCAACTGTTGCAAATTTGCATAGTGGTAATTATGTCCATAAGTTATAACAAAAAAAAAAATTGTAACCGGTTCTCATGAGTTGAATGTATATGGGAGCTTCAAATGGGTCATCTCCGAAGCCTTTGCCATGTCTCTAACATGATGTTTAGCATTCGCAACATTTTTTCACAGGAATCTTCTTGCTTTTTTAATTTCTGAGTAGTAAGTTCTGAACCTGTAATGTTTCATCTTAAAATGTAAGTACATAATAAGTTTTCAGCACAAACCATTCTTAAGAATAAGAGCGTTAGAATTTTGTCTTCAGGTTTTCCTCAAAATAGAATAACATTGCATTATCTTGTTTTAACAAGCTTAAGGTATGTAAATAAAGAGTTTTTATCCATGATATTGAAGTTCAGATGTCTGTATTAATTATTCACCCATATTACTTTTTATATGTGAAAAAGTTTTTTTGCAATGCATAATTGAAATCATTATTTTGTCACAAGTGAAAATTCCGATTCATTTCCGAAGACTCGTTTTCTAGAGAACAACAAAATGATTTTAAATATTATGACCATATTACATCATAAAAAGTGTTTGTATATTGAAATATGCTTCGAGAAATTTGTTTGACTTAATCTCGTTGTTTATAACATTAGAAAATGAATACACTTGGTCATTTCCGAAGCCTGTGCCCTTTTCACATCTCTAATACCTATGATTTTTAGCATTCGTAACGTTTATTCATAGGAATGTCCTTCCTTTTTTAATTTCTAAGTAGTAGGCTCTGAAACTGTAACGTTTTACCTAAAATTGTAGGTGCATAATAAGTTTCCAGTACAAACCATTCACACAGTATTATTCAACCATAATATGAATGAAGATTTTGTTTCAATCCAGTAAGAGATTATTCTTATAAATGAAAAATGCGTATTTGTGTTAAATGAATTACCTAATATAAAAAAGCAAATAAGAAATGCCCTAATAAAAATTCATCTTGGCGTTACTCCAAAGTGACAAAATGATCAATTTTAAAAATATGATTCTTTATCTGAAAAAAATTGCCTAAATAAACTCGCTATTGATTAAAATTAATGCAGATATACTCAAAGGAAATGGGCTCATAAAGACTGTTACAAAATATTCTTAAACGTCGTTCAATTCATAATTACGAAATAATCAATGACTTTGATTTCAAATAATCATAATAGACAAAAAAATAAGGATCGAAAGATATTTACATAGATGATGCGCGACTGGTTCTTGTTCACAAATACAGGGTTGTTGTGATGAAACAGCACTTTTTTTTGCGCCAATCGTGGCCGTTTTTTTAGCTCGGCTTTCAAACGGTCCAATAATGATGCATAGGACGTTCCTGTTATAATTTTACCCTTCTCCAAGTAATCAATAAGGATAATTCCTTGAGAATCTCAAAATACTGTGGCCATCACGTTCCCAGCTGACAAAACAATCTTCGCCCTCTCTGGCGCACTTTGGCCTGGAAGTACTCACTGCTTTGACTGCTGCTTTGTCTCGTGTGTATAGTTTTGGATCCAGGTTTCTTCCATAGTCATATATCGACGCAAAAAGTCCTGCAATCTCCGATTAAACTTCGCCAAACACTGCGCTGAAACGTCTTTTCGGTTGCACTTTTGATTGGGAGTCAGCAATCACGGCAACAATCTTGCACACACCTTCTCAACCTCCAGTTTTTCGTGCAAGTTGTTATAAAATCGTTTTATAAATTCGTTTATGCAAAAATAAACGATTTTCAACAAAGGAGCAGACTCTCAGTGAACTTTGTCTAATTCGACTTTGATCTGCGCGGCCGTCCAATTAAAAAAAAATGTTTTATCACTGAACGGAACTCTTCTTTCTCCATTTTTTCGAAAACTGCTGATAAGCTTTCTTCAAACTTTTGCCAAACGCAAACTAAGCGTCGGGTTTGGCTAAAGCTTGGTAGAAATTAGTTTGAAGAGTGTTATTTCTCGGCCATATACTACAAAGTTCATTTTGGCGCCATCTAGCGGTAAATTTACTTTACTCATCAAGCGACCTTCGTACAGCCATCGGAAAAAACTTACTCCCGGAACTTTAAGACCCGGCCTCCCCTACCACATTTCTATGAATAAATTATTAAAAATCGATTATGAAAAAGGTACATATAGGCACACATTGCTCTTTAAAATCCTCACGTCCTGGACCATTCACACATGGCACAATCATTTATGATTGAGGACACAAATTGCAACATAATTTGACCGCCATGTACTTTTCGAACGTGTGAAAAAAGTTAAAGATTGCTCAACTGAAGAGGCGACGAGACTAATCGTCCTTTCATTCGACTCCAAGGCACCATCATGACGTCGACAATCACACATAAGTTTAAACGTTTGTGTATAAAGAAATGCGTTTAGGCAATCAGAGGTAATTTGTTTATTTGTAATAATCCACAGGCTCCTGTCATCTGTGAGGAGGCTAGTCAGTCAGTCACGAAAACCTTGAATTTGAAAGGTCAGAATCTTGTCTATCATTCGACTGCAATTAGGAAATTTAATTAAATTTATAATTCAAAATTTCATCAATTTTAGTGTACTTCTCTATTTTAGAAGAACACCGTTAACTCAGAAAGGAGGGAAACCGTAAAAACCGACGAAAACTGTTTGAAACTTTTTTCGCTTAGAACGCTTACTCAGAGGAATAAATAAAAAATTTCACTTTTGATGATCAATTTGACCAGGATCCTTTCAATTATAACAAAGAATTGATTAAAAGCTTAATGAGTAGTCGAAAATTGAGTTAACGGTACGAATTTGGAAGTAATAATTTGGAAGAATACCGTCAACTCAAACAAAAATAATATTTGTTGTAAATAACTACCGCAACCCTTTAAGACCCACCGGGAACTTTATTTCCCAAAACTGCGTTCAAAAATCCATAACTTTGCAAAAAATTAATATATTTTCGATTTCCTTGCAGCATAAGCATGTAAAAAAACTCGGGTCTTGAAGGGTTAGGTTATTTATTAATTGAATTGAATATTATAAAACAGATAATAATATTAATATTAATAATATTCCAATTGGCAAATTTTCAAACTTGAAGCCATGAAGGTATTTTTATTTAAATAATGATATTTAAATTATTATTAGTTTTAAACTTTAAAGTCTATATTTTTTCATTCAATTGCTTTGTGGCTAAAAAACGCAACGATTATATACAATTATCTGGCAAATCTTGGTAATTTATTAAATATTTGGAAACAAATATAACTGAGGATGTTGAATGCTGATTGTCAATTACTGTAATCTACTTGATTTTAGGAGAAGAAATATAAATGCATAAAAGTATGTTTCAAGGTATTAAAAAAAAATATAGAAAATTTAAAGGAGTGCTTATATTTCAAATAAATAAATTTATGTTCAGAATATATTTGCTATAAAACCAGAATTTTTCAATTCAGTAACCTTTTAATCGGAATTTCAGTTGCATAAAAACTGCATCCTTATTCGATAGATGTTTTTGCAGTTTTTTAATAGCAAGTAAACAGTTTTTATAATTATTTTTAAATTAGTATATTTTATTTATCGAGTTACGGCGTTTCTTGAAATGAAAACTTCTTTTCTGTCTCCTTAATATTACGGAAAACGCCGTTAGCTCGTTACGGTGCTTTTTCAAATTATTTCAGCGGCAAAAAGCCGTCGAAAAAATTTAGAGAATGTCGTTATCTCCGAGTTGACGATATTCTTGTGGATTTTTTTATGACATATTTGGCCGTCTATTTTCTAATTCGCAAAGTTACGGTCCACTTTCTCGAGTTAACGGCACTCTTGCAAAATAATGCTTGACAATATTTGAGTTAACGGTGTTTTGCAATAGTTATGCAATAATTACTTTTCATATTAGTAACAATTAAAAATGGTTCGCCTAATTACATGTTTCTTTCACGATTTCATTGATATGAAAAACCCATTTTTCGATTTTTTTTTTGAGTTAACGGTGTTCTTCCAGAACAGGGCAGTATATACCTGTATTAATATCGTTTAGAATTTAAAAAAAAACTTCACACTTTACCATCTACCAGTTTCGAATGATTGATAGGATTTTATATGAACGAGTCATTGTGTATAAATACAATTTCTTCACGGACTACAAGATTCGCATAAAGAAATCAACGTCTAAATTGCAAACCTTGCGGCTTAAAGAATTCATAACAGAAGAATCAATATGTTAATATTCAAGTTTACATGAGAAGCTGCAATTCAGAAACGTGGATCTTCTTAGAATCATTAGTATACCGTTTTCTAATCACCTCTAAGGTGTAATAATGTTTTTCTCGCACCTCGTAAGTGAAAAAACTCATAGTAAGTAATGTGCGTAACTGGCATAAAAAAATTGCTACATGTCAGTAGATCATTCGCTGATTAGCAATTAACGACGGATGAAAGAAAGACTAATTGTTCTTTGGCATAGTTTCCTTAATCGATGATCGTCATTTAATGTTGTTTCTATATTGGAGAAAAAGATAGAAAATATTATTGCATAGTGGCCCAAATCGGTATTTAATTGTTGTGTTTTAAAATGCAGCCTTTTTTGTGTTCTACCCGTCGTTTGTTCAAACATTTATATTAATTGGTATTCTATTCTGTTCATTTTTGCCCTCTTCTTTTTATTTTCAAAATGCAATTGAGTTTTATCCTTTTCTATACTCTTACCTCACTCTTTTTTCCAGAATAGTATACACTGCCAGCGGGAATCATCTACACGCCTGTTTTTTGAGCTGTTACTAAAGTGACCCGTGTGAAGTTGGTCCCCCGGAATTCAAATAAAAAAATTTTCTTTTTGCATACGTTTGCACGTCGCTTGTTCTGTTTGTACATCCAATATTTTCTTTTCTACCCTCCTGGTTACGAAATTAGGGACAATATTAATTTCGGGGGGCTAACTTCATGCATCCCCCCGCCATTAAAATTTTCCCAGTTTTCTTTCTGCATATGTTTGTACCTCGTTTGTACTATTTGTACATCCAATATTTTCGTTTGTATCCCCTTGAATATCAAGCTAGGGGCAAATCAAAATTTCGTGTCATCCCCCCAAAGTTCAAATTTTGTAATTTTTCTTTGCACGTTTGTACGTCCTTTGTACTGTTTGTATATCCAATATTTTCGTTTGTACCCTCTTGGTTACCAAGCTAGGGAAAAACCTATGTCGTTTTGTGGTTATTATTCATTCTTGATATTATTAATTTTTTATTGTATTAATTTTGCTACAAGTTTACAAGAATTTTTTTGCAAGTTTGCTATTTATTTTGGGCTTAAAATGTAATTCAGAATTCGTACATATTTAAACAACCAAAATTGTAATTAATAAACCAATGCAAAATCCAATTAAAATTAGGCTAGCTAGGCCAGGTAAACGTTCCTTTTTTTTTAATTGGATTCTCCTGTTGGCTTATGAATTTTAATTTTGGTTATTCAAATATGTACAAGTTCTGAACTATATTTCAAACTTACAACAACATTCTAGTAATTTTGTAGCAACATTAATGCAGTAAAAGTTATTAACAACAAAAATAAATAATAACCATAAAAATCGACATAAGTTTCTCTCTAGATTGGTAACCAAGAGGTTCAAAACGAAAATATCGGATTAACAAACAGTACAAATGACGTACAAACGTTAGCAAAAAGAAAAATTAAAAAATTCGAAACTTGTGAGGATGACATGAAATTTTGATTTGCTTCTAGCTTGGTAACCAAGAGGGTACAAACAAAAATATTGGATGTTTAAACAGTACAAACGATGCACAAACGTTAGCAAAAACAAAAATTAAAAAATTCGAATTTTGTGAAGATGACGCGAAATTTTGATTTGCCCCTTAACGAAGAGGGTACAAAAAAAATATTGGATTTTTAAACAGTACAAACGAAGCACAAAGGTTAGAAAAAAAAATTTTTAATTTGAAATTTGGGGGGATGACACGAAATTTTGATTTGCCCATAGCTTCGTAGCCAAGAAGGTACAAATAAGAATAATGGATGCCTAAATGGTACACACGACGCATAAACGTTAGCAGAAACAAACATTAAGAAATTCGAAGTTTGGGGCATGACATGAAATTTTGATTTGTCCCTAGCTTGGTAACCAAGAGGGTACAAACAAAAACATTGGATGTTCAAATAGTACAAACGACGCACAATCGTTAGCAAAAACAAAAAATTTTAAATTCAAAGTTTGGGAGGATGAAATGGAATTTGGATTTGCCTATAGCTTGGGAACTAAGAGGGTACAAACAAAAATAATGAATGTACAGATAGTACAAACGACGCACAAATGTTAGCAAAAACAAAAATTAAAAAATTCGAAATTTGAGGGATGACACGAAATTTTGATTTGCTCCTAGCTTGGTAACCAAGAGGGTACAAACGAAAATATTGGATGTTTAAACAGTACAAACGACGCACAAACGTCAGCAAAAACAAAGATAAAAAAATTCAAAATTTGGGAGGATGATACGAAATTTTGATTTACCCATAGCTCCGCAACCAAGAGTGTACAAACGAAAATATTGCTTGTACAAACAGTACAACCGACGCAGAAACATTAGAAAAAAAAAATTTTTTTAATTCGAAATATTGGAGAATGACACGAAATTTTGATTTGCCCCTAGTTTAGTAAGCAAGAGGGTGCAAACGAAAATATTACATTTACAAACAATGCAAACAGTGCACAAACGTTAGCGAAAAGAAAAATTAAAAAAAAACGGAATTTGGGGAGGTGACAAGAAAACTTGATTTGCCCCTAGCTTGGTTACCAAGAGGGTACAAACGAAAATATTGGATGTACAAATCAACGACGTACAAAAGTATGTAGAAAAAAAATTGGAAAAATTTAAACTCCGGGGGAATACGTAAAATTAGCCCCCCCCCCGAAGTTAATTTTGTCCCACGTTTTGTAATCAAGGGGATAAAAATAAAAATATTGGATGTACAAACAGTACAAACAACTTACAAGCGTATGCAAAAGGAAAATTTGAAAAATTTGAACTTCGGGAGGGGGGGGGCAACCTCTCACGGGTACTAAAGTACTTTAATTTTTATAAAATTAACATGCAATTTTTTTTCTCGTCTTGAAGTATAATCAAAATTTTCAATTATTATTCAATTTAAATATGGCAATTAAACTCTTGAGTCATAAAATTAATGGAATGGTTAAAAGGTTGATTTAGAACCAATCTGTTCAGATTATTCAATTTTTCAAGTGAAAAAGGTGAAAATCCGAACGAA
>JAUMHM010000016.1:38678716-38693718 GCA_032362435.1 Melikaiella ostensackeni | reverse complement strand
TTTTGATCTCAATTAAAAGAAATCTTTATTATAAATAGGCAACCCTGCAGATTGGAACCAATCCTTGCTTAATGTCTGTCTTTTAAAATTTCATAAGATCGAAATAAAAGAAATTTTTGGGTGTTCCCTTAATGGAATGGTGTTTCGTTACCCGATAACAAAAAAACTCGGGGACATTTAAAAAATGATTATAACTCTGGAACTTTAATTGGAAATGAGAAGAAAGCTTTTTTCGTATTTTTGCAATATAATTTTGAAAAAATCCGCGTATTGACAATTAGATTTTAAGCTTCCTTTGACAAGATATAACGCCATAAATATGAAGAAAGGTAGTCAGGGACACGTTACCGGATGACATTTACTCATATTCAATGGAATTGCTTTCTCATAGAGATAGCTTTGCAACGATGAAAATTTCCGAACTTCATTTTTTGACATATTTCGACATAATACATCCTTCCTAAACAAAAAGTTTGAGGTTAATTCATTAAATATCGTGAGAATGACAAAAAATGAAGTTGAAAAATTGGAAATTTTAAAATTTTTTATCACAGTATTAGCAGTAATACCCAGCTCTGTAAACCGAATTTTTCAAAACAAGGGCTAGTATTGAAATAACATATTTTCAAAGAATGTTTATTGCTATCTCCATACAAAAACTTTCATCATTAGAAATTTTTTATTTCCCGTTCATAAGTATTTTTTTTTTGATATTAGGAATATAGCAACATAATAAGTACAAAAATTGTTCGTTTCGACAACATGAATCGATTGATGTATTTAGAAGCACTCTATGACCAAATAAAGTTATATGTACAGAATTGTAAATTTTTCTAACGTTTGTAAGAGAAAAACTTTATTAATTTTGGTAATATACTAATATTGTAGTTACAAAATTTATTCGTTGTGATGGGCCAAATCGATTGATGTATTCATCAGGCCTCCATGCCAAAATAAAATTATGATATATATAGATTTGTCAATTTGTTTAACGCTTAAAGTATAAAAATTCTCAATTTTCGAAATGTACCAATATTTTAAGTATAACATCTATTCATGTTGATAAAATAATTCTATTGAACTATATGACATTCTTCTATGACCTATGAAAATGAACAATAAATAACAATAAGCAATAAGAAATAAATAAGAAATTATAAGTAATACAAAACGCAGGCGTAATCGCCTTTTCCATCCCCTCAGACTCGTTTTACAATCCAAACTACTCTTATTATAGCAGTCTTCTATAAAGACCACAGAAAATATATCAGCCCGATTCTTGTCAGAAAGTTATTTCTTTATAACAAAACAATCCTTTATGAGGGAGCACAGTGTTCATGAAATAATCACAAATAAAGATACACCATACAATGAACGCGCCCACCAAACTTCTTTGCAGCAGTATTATTTTGATACGGATTAAAGTAAAAATAATTGACACATATGATATTTTTGGAGAAAATACGTCTAATTAAACCCTGCAATTAAGAAAATTACTTCTCCAAACTCAAGCGTATGATATTCCAGGGAAACGATCCCGTGTGGAGATCGGCCCAACTTAGCTCAATTTATAATTGGGCACCAATCGGGACCCAACTGTGCAGCCCAATTAAGAGAAAGAGAAATTAATTATCAAATAATTTCAATGATATAAAAGACTGAATGTAAAAGTTAAAAATGTAAAAGTTAAGTATGGAAATTTAATCATTATTATATGTACTATGATAAGGTCAAAATTTAATTAAGAAAAATATTTAATAATAGCTATTATAGTATCTTATTCTAATATATAAAAATATAATATTTTTATACTTAATTATTTTTCATTTCAGAACATGATCAGGATGTCAACACCGACGAAATTTTAGGAATTCCTAAACATGAGAGTTCTGAGGATGAAAATTATACCGAGCAAGGTTCAGGTAGAAGCTTGTAATATATAATTCCACATTAAAATTATAACCTCAAAATTATAACCTCATTATATTTTAGTCAACGCCGCCAAAAAAGATTTAAGATTTTTATGCTTTTAAAGTTCCCGCCGAATTTCTGTTGGCTGCTCTCGTCCAAACGCACTGCGCAAACTCGTCTTCCTACGGTTCTGTAGTCAGTCAGCTGTCAGCAGTCACACGCGCCATTTTATGCTTGGCTTGTGTAATTTTCTGTCAATTGTATGTTTTTAGGAATAAAAAGTAAGTAGATACAATTTACTATTTGATAATACAATTTGATAATATAATTTTTTTCATATGTCAAGATTGAAATTTTGTTCTTCAAGATGGACGTGAATACGAATTTTGAAAATGAAGATATGGATAACCAAATTTCTTTAGGTCCTTAAGTAAATTACAGATTGGAGACGAATGAAAATTTTTAATAGAATTCACTATATGAAGACACTTCATTTTGGCGAGGGAATTCTTATCATTTCAGATTTAGCTCAGTTGTGGAAAAGAACGAAAATAAGATACGAGCTTTCCCGTAGCGTATAAATGGTCACACTATACGCAATACGTAATATACAGGAAAATTATATTAAAACTAAGAGCTCTTAAAACATCATATCTTAGAATTCTTAAAATTTGCAACTGAATCATATTTCTTAATTTTAGCAAAAAATGTTATTTATATTTGAATCTTTTTTCCTTAATTGGGCAGAACAGAAATTGCGCAAGTTATGCCCATATGCAAATAGGAATAGGATGAAGAATCCCTTTTTCCGCATTTCTAACCGGAAATTTCTCTCCACCTGCTTTTGAATTAAATGTACAATTTGAACCTTAATCTATTTTCCTAATCAAATTATACGAGAATGAATGTGGAAATAGCGGTCTGGCAATTTGATGATTCATCAAACATAGCTCTTCATTTCTGAGAAGGATCATCTGAGTTCCAGGAAGATAGAAACCGGAGGTAAGAATCTCCACCTTATCCAACGAGGTGCGTGGACGAGGTAATGTGGGAGAGGTCGAGGGAGGCCAGAAGAGGTCGCGCACGAGGCACGCATGTCGGAATACAGGGTGCTCATAAAGTCTCGGTTGGAGGAACGAGCTAGGCTAGATATACATATATCGGACCATGATGAGGAGCAAGCAAAGAGATTTTCTCCGAGTTCTAGGTAATACCTACCTGCCTACCCAGCCGAGAGTCCTGATCGATCCAGGAGTTCAACGGGACCTAGAGGTTAAACGTCGAACGTATCTCAAACCTTGCTGAGAAGTCATCATCGATACCAACCGAACATCTTCGAACGCATGGACAGACCAACGGTCCTCGAAAGTTATGCATTGTGATTTACGCAAAGTAATCCCAGTACCAATCGCCCCGACTCGTTAACAACCCTTTCTAAAAGAATTTTCGTTCTTTTGCCACGTTGCTAATATCCATTTCAGATGAATGAAAGGGATACCACAGAATCAATTGCAATTACCTATTAGATATATTTGTTGAGATTGTGATAAAATGCAGTCACGTTTTATAAAATTAGTATTTTGTACTTTAAGAAGTTAATTAGGTCCCCATCTCTCCCCACCCCTTGCTCTAACACCATCCTATATCCTTCCACTATCTCTCTGAAGTGTTTTGTAATATCCTCATATCCCCAATCCTCTGAATCACTCCCTATTTCCCCTTCCACTAAGAACCTTATGAAAAAATAATCTCTTCCCTCTTCCACTATACTTTAGACTATCCCCATTTTTATCACATTTTGCCACCCACGACCTTGTTTGCGCTCCCATACCATTCCCACCACCACCACTCACACCTTCGTCCACATCCCAGGCTTTGACCCTGTCCTCCAATCATCATTCACCATCTCTTCATCACCCTAATCTTTTCTCCTCTGTCCGTCATCTCCATCTCACTCCAATCTACTTTTTTCTTCCTCATCGTTTACCCTATACTTCCCTTCACCTCTCTCACTCTCATCACACTCCTTTTTGATCACCCTTTGCCAATCACAACCTCACCATTCCTTCCCTAACCCTTCCCCCGTATACCTTATCCCTCCCTTGTCGATTCTTATCCTTCATCATCATCTCACCACCATCATCTTTTATTCATTCTTCCAATATCCACCATCCAATTCTTACTCTTATTGCTCACTTAACTCCACTCTTGTTTTTCCACTCCTGTTTTGGAATGAGCTCATAACAGCCCTTTCCCTTTTGATAAACTCCTTCTTTCTTCTCCCGCCAACAACTTCATATTGAAAGACCTCCCCCTGATCCTTCACCATTTTCTCCTGACCTTCATGTCGCCTAATTATCACTGTTCTCTCACTCTTCCTTTCTTTATCTTTCTGAAATGGTTTGGAATATATCACCACTTTCTTATATCACCTCTCCCTCATAACCCATATCATAATTCATATCTCCTACAAACCCCGATAACCTCATCCCTCTTTTTCCTCCTCGATCATTCCTCTCAAAACATAACTGAATGTGGCCGTCCGCGAAGAAACGGATCGATGAGAGAATAATTTTTTTTATTATGAAAAAGCAAATAAAATGCTATCAATTGGTGTGAAAAACTAAAAATCGATTTTTTGCGCATTAGGTTTCATTTCCTCGCGGACGGCCACATATATACTCTTGTATACTAGGGATGGTAAAAAAAAAACTTTTGATGATTTGATTTTGACTTTTGAATTTATATTAAAAAATTGGATTACCGTCTCTATTATTAAAAAGAAAAAGAAAATTAACAGAATTTTACATTTTTGATAAATTAATATAATGTGAGTTTCATTAGTGTTGTGGTGATTTGTTTAAAAAACAATGGATTACAATAATGATGGATAATTTACGCGTATAAAATGGAAGCTTTCAACACTTTTCAATTAAACAATTTCAAATTAAATGCCGCTAAACTACAAAATTTTTTATTTTGAACTTTTATAAATTAAACAGTTGAAAGATTTCAGGTTAAAAAATCTAAATCCACGCTATTACTTTCAATACTCTAAATTGAAGGATGAATTAATAAATTTGTAAATATTGGGAATCACACAATTTCAAGCAATTTTAAGTTAGAAACATAAAAAAATTAAATGTAAAATTTTCGAATTAGAAGTTAAATTATTTTGATTTCATGTCTTTTTAAATGAATAATTATTCAATTGTTATTTGAAGATTTGAATCCCACACTTTCGCTTCATAATTAAGCATTTTTAAAAATGGAAAAATTAAAATTGTAACGATCAAAGTTTAAATGTAGCTCTTCGAACTCTCGGCTACCTGGGAAGAATACCCCTACCACTGGGCCCAGAGCGCTTACCCCTCACAAATAACGTAGGTCACACCGCTACCCCTTTCCAACGTCTCATCAAACATTATGATTTTCCACTGAGGGGTAACTCACTTGGCGCAATGGTGGGGTTATACTTCTGACGAAGTGGAGTGCGAGTTTGGATATGGCCTTACGGTATTGCACAAGTTTTGGCTGACTCCAAATTTGCACTCGGCTATCTGGGAAGAATACCCCCACCACTGGGTTCAGAGCGCTTACCTCTCACTTGGGTTTACAGAAATAACATAAGGCGCACCCCTACTCCTATCCAACATCTCATCAAACTCTATGATTTTTCACTGAGGTAGAGATATACTTCTCAGGTAGTAGAGATATACTTCTCAGGTAGTAGAGTGCGACTTTGTATATGCCTTTTCTCTCCCATACATACCTATTTTTGTTCGAACCACTTTTTACAAACCAAAACATATCACGTTTGATTTCAAATCAAGATTCAAATTCATCAGCATAAAACGAATAATTTAAAAATATATAATTCAAAATGTAGTGGTTTATTAACAAAAATGTTCTCTTGTAAAATCGACGTTTCTTGGGAAAAATGGTCTATGACGAAAAATCTTTCGTCATAATACACCTCTTTCCTTTGTCTGTAGCATATTGACTGGTCCTGAGCAGTTTGGTCAACATCTGCTAAGAAATGCTGGAAAAACCGGGTCGAGAACATGGCAGGATAGAACGAGACTTATACCAGACTACCCAATATGTCAAATTATGCATATCACTCTCAACAGATCACTTGATTGCATTACCAAAATGTGTCCGTGACTGATGATATAAACCGGGATAGCCCCGTACAATACATTCAGTTTGGTACAAATATCCAACTCGAAAAGTGCTTTCGACATATTGGGCTGTAACCATCTTAAGTCTGAGATATAATTTTTTTTTCTTCTGTTCTGTCTTTATTCATGTTTCTAGTCGTTTCTTATTGCTTCCTTTTACTTTTGATTTTTTTATTGTATGCATACTCTGAACAAAAAAAATGTTGAGCAGCTCTTTGGAGGCAGTAATAAACTAAGAATAATAAACTTAGAATTGTGAGAAGAAATTTAGAGAATGCCACTGTAATCATAAAATAAATTTTCCGAAAATTTCCACTTTGATTCTGAAAATAGCTTTATTCAAATTCCATTATAATTAGTGCCCAAATGTAGTTTTGTGAAGTTTCTGTTTTTAGGGAGAAATACAATTTCTGCTACAAATGGTTTAATTTGAAACTTGATCTCTATTTTTTATTCTAAGTGTGTTTTTCAAAATATTTTTGAAGCTTTTCAATATATATTTTAGTTTTTTCTCAATAAAAACAAGGCCCATAATATTTTATTGTATTGAAATATGCGAGCTGTCTTCTCAAATCCATTCTTGGATTTTACATGTATTATTCTTTGTAGTTTAAGAATATTTTTTAATCTAGTTTAGTATACTGTATTGAGGAGGTACTGAAAATTACTGATCAGGAGGAAGTGCAAGTGCAACCCGCCTAAAAGTAACGCTAAGTTGAGTTTCTCTTTTGCAAAAAGAAGAAAAAAACTTCACAGAAAATTCTTTCAAAGATTTTTTAATTTGTAAGATAGGTTTCATATTGTTACATATGAAACGATGATGTAACTTTATGTTGTTTCTAATTCACAACTGAAGTCACTTTAGTTTCCTTAGATTGCATATGTACCATATATATGAATGCCATTATTTTGCCTTATCCTTTCCCCCAGAGATTTAGGCTACAAATACCTTCTGGTGGTTCAGGACCTCTTCATGGAGTGGGTAGATTGTATTACGATCCACACCGCAAATGGACCCACCATTCGGAAAGCTTTCAGAGATCTCTCAGTTTTGTGTTGGGGAACCCCAGTAGTAGTCCACACGGATAACGGCGCCGAATTTTTGAACAAGCTCATGGGAAAAATGTGCAAGAGCTTCGGCATAATTTACACCACTAACCCGGTGTACCATGCCCAAGCAAACCTTACCGAAGATGTCAATCGAGTCCTCAAGACAATGATTGTCTTGCTCTCAAAGAAAAACCATTTCGAATGGTGAATCTTGTTTTGAAGGAAGGCTGACGACGCAGCGGCTAAGTTTTGTCCAAAATTTATACCAGCGTTCCGGATTAATCGTCGCCTCACACCTGTCATTTTTGGGTTGGCCTCAGTCGATGAGAAGAATGCCTGCAAGGAACACATTCGGTACTTGAAACCATATGTGTTGGAGCAAACACCGGGTACCATCGACTAGACGAACCTCTTAAGCCGAACCCTACCAAGACGACGAGACCTCCGTCCCTTCCTCCACTTCGTGTTGTCACTCTGATTGATCACACAGCATCTCTCATTTTTTTGTAGCTGTCGAGTGCCGAGAGCACCACTACGAGTATGGCCGACACACATGCTAAAACCACCAATGCTGTCACACGGACCACTATCAACACGGCCGCCGTGTGGACCGCCGGTAGTCCACCCAGAAAGTCTGATCGCCGTGGCCTGGTCATGGTCAACGGTCAACCCACCTGAGGGACCAGTGTGCAGTGACTATTTAGGACCGTTGGAAACGACAGACAAGAAGTACCACCATATCTTGTCCGTCATTGATGGATTCACAAAATTCATATGGCTATATCGAAACAAGTCTGCAACGACGCAGGAAGTGATTAGTAAATTGGATTGTCAGAACAATATTTTCGGAGGTCTCTCCCTAATTCCATCAGATCGTGGTACAGCATTCACTTTAGGAGAATTTAAGAAATACTATGAAAAGGAAGGAATCAAACACTTCAGAATAACGACATGACTACCAAGAGCAAATGAGCTAGTCGAAAGACTGCATTGGATAATCATCTCCGTTTCAACGAAGTTATCTCTTTACGATACTATTGAGGGGTATCACCACGTTAATCAAGTTCAGCAGGTGCTCAATTCAACCTATCAAAGACTCCCTTTGAACTTTTTTTTGAGACGAGAATCGTCAAACTTACAAACATCGAAGACTAACACCCGCTGAGTATAATGTAGGAGATTCAGCAGCGATCAAGCGTATGCAGCTAGGTACAGGGCGAAGAGTCCCTGTGCCTGTGCCGAGGGTTTCTGCTGAATACGGTCACAAAAGTTCATTAGCAGACGTGGATAATTGTTTAGGGATTGACCCAAAGGAAACACCTTCAAGCTAAGGCGTGAGCAACCGTGCCAAAAGCTGAATGGCACGGGTGATGTGTCTTTCACGGTCTCTCTGGGATACTAGGCGACCTCCTAGGGTATCAGCCTCACCCTTGCATGCGGGGCTCTGCAAGGGTGGACGAACCCTTTTCCTAGCTTCCCGTGGGAACAACTATGAAAGCATCAAACCCAGTTCTGAATGGGGTTCAAAATGATCGAAGGCAAAGAGCACCATCAATGGGTCGGCAAAGAGTGCCGTATACCCTAGAGTTCAGGGAGCTGCAAATAATTTGGATGCAAACACTATGACGGATCGATAATGATGAAATTTCGCACGTTTCGCAACAGAGTTTGCGAAACCGTGTCGACAACCTCTTGCAAACAGGATATATGCGTGAAATGCTTACCTAACCTCTGCGAGAACAAGCCGCAGACGAAGAAGTGGAAGCGACATTAAGACCAACCGCAGAAATCAGGCATCGCCGAAGAAGTGATGACGATTTGAGGACGAAAAGAAAAATCAGCATCCTGGTTCCTTCTAAGTCCCAAGATCTGGCTGCAATGAATGCCGCCCTTCTTGAGGATCTTTCGGGGAAAGTATGACCTCCGAACCATCAATCATTCAGTTTACAGTACGACCAGAGCTTCAGCCGATTCGAGCCGTAGGGTAAAACCGATGATACATCAAAAGACCAAAAGGCGCTTGCATCAATCGAGCAAGAAGATTGGCTGAGCAAGAAAGAATACATCCCGTGTTCGGTAAGTGAATGACTACATAACATCTGGTGGGAATTTCACGAAAACGGTCCGAGAGTTCGCTCACGAACTGAGGATTCGATAACACACATTGAATAAATCAAAGCTGCTGACCATCAAGCAGCACATTGTTGACAGAATACGAGTGTCACCTGACGCCAGAAGGTGAGAAAAGCACTGAGTGGCACGAAGAACTTCTCTCCTGCCGGGCCTGATGGTATCAAGAAATTCTGGTGGAAGGAGTTTACTTCTATACACCAACAACTGGCCCGGATCTTCACCTCATATTTAAAGTCGGAGACCCCCATTCCGCAGTGGCTCGTGTTAGGACGCACTGTACTCCTAGCAAAGAAAGACGACTTGTCCAACCCAAGAAACTACAGGCCAATAATTTGTCTGAACACTGTGTAAAAAAATCTTTACTGCTATCGTGAACGACAGGATTCTTACGACAATTGGACCTGTGTGGAGAGAGATCTACAAACAAAGTGGATCGAATAGGGGCGTTGTGGGCTGTAGGAAAAACCTGCTAATCGACAGAAGCGTTCGCAACGACGCTGCCTCCTTCAATCGCTATCTGTCGATGGCCTGGAATGTTTAACAGTCAACTTTAGATTCAACGTTCCATAGACTTACCATCTGATTATTGGAAAGCTTAAAGGTTCATTCACATATAAAAATGCACAAAAAGATTGATGCCCCTTCGGAAAACCGAATTTACCATCTGATCTGAAAAACATTGTGTGACAACAAAGAGCGTCACTTTTCAGAAGGGCGTCGTTTAGGTTGACACCATGAGCCCTCGTCTCTTTTGCATCACACTTCTGCTACAATCTCTCGCACTACACAATTTTCGTGGGTACCTCTACGGCGGGCGTGATCATCGCGAGCATGACACTCGTATATTTTGTATGCATGACTTAAAGATCTATGTTTCTGGAACACAGCATTTTGAGGATGCTCTGAATATCGGCGAGGGGTACACACGAGAAATTGGTATGAAATTTGGATTGGACAAGTGTGTGAAGATTCATTTGAAACGCGGACGACTTGCCAGCGTTAGCAATGACACTAAACTCGTGGACAGGAGCGCGGTTAGACACTTTTGCGCTGAAGAGTTCTACCTTATGTACCTAGGCATGCCAGAAAGCCGCATTCACGATATAACATCAGTAAAGGAGACACTCCAAAGCAGATACAAGTGTTTCCTCCGACAGATTTAGTCTTCCAATATGTCGGCGTTGAACAAGATATATACAACTGAAATGCTTGCCGTTTCGATTCTACTCCATTCATTGAAGTAGATAGAAGTAGTAGGTTCAAACCAAACGACAGTTTTAGTATTATTATTTTGCCATTAGACTCGGTGACTTATCCTATTTTAGCGTGACGCCATTTAGGCACAAGTGCTTACACCTGATACTTCTTTTCCTTTTTGGAAACTGTATTTTTGCCAAGCTCGTGTCCTCAGAAGATGATATAAAAATGAAAAAAAATTCACTTTCACAATGACTTAAATATTAATTTCAAATTCTAGATTCTTTTAATTCTTCAAAAATAACATTGGGAATAATTCTATTATAGTATATGTGGCGTTTCTGCTCACAGTATTCACTTATAAAATAATTAAGTGTTGAACTCTTATTCTGCACAATCATAATTTCATTTTAATTCAAATAGTTTATAAAAATAAAAAATATTGGAGATTTTTAAGAACTTTTATCATTTTTAAATTTTAAATTAAAATGATAAATTCATTCAAAATGCAATAATTTATGCAAATAAAATATTGCCAATTTTTGAAAGCTTTTATGCTGATAATAATAATTATTATTGACAAAAATAGTATTAAAAACAATTCCCACAATATATTTGTGCGCCGTTTTGAGTTCAAATTTTTAATATACGAAGAAAATGCGTTAAGCGTTATTTGTGTAACATAATTATTATCATAATGTTTATTCAACTTTATAAATATTTGAATAGATCAAAATGTTTCCTACCAAAAATGTGTGTTCTGTTTAAGAGTTCAGAGAAAGTTAAAAATATAATAAGTGAAATTTTACGTTTCCAATGAAAGTTTCCTCCAAGAAGTTTAAACTTCAAGGAAATTGGTATTAGAATTAATTGGTCTTTAATAAACGTTTGGTTCGAGGTTTGAGCCTGTAGCAGATGATCGAGTCTGCATCTGCAAGTACTAAGCCCCAAACAATGTGACGTGTTGAGTTCACTAGCTGACTAGCTGCCATAAATTCTCTAAAGGAGCTATTAAGCTAACATTTTTCATTTTTATAATTCCTTTGAAATTATTAATTTAAAAAAAAAGAATTTTGTTTCTTAGAAATCCGTTCTCGAAACACTCAAAAATGATAATTGGAAATTTCAAGTCGAATAATCATAACTAAGGCTCACAACGATTCTATAAATATTGGAATTTTGTGCAACTTTCCAGAAGCAACAAATTTTTGTATAACTTTGTTGATGTATAGAAATTTGTCGAAATGCATCTTTCCTGATGAAAGAACAAGTATATGAAAGATTAAATAAATTGACTCATGATTTTTCGACCCAAATCGAAGAAGTAAAAAACGTATACATTCTATCCCGCGCGCTCACCGGCGTGAGGATACACAACAGCTTCACAGCTTCAAACACTTCATTACAGTCACTTAGTCCTGCAAAGACCACTGCAATCCATAGTTCGACGTCCTAATCCGGCTCGGAGGAGCGAATATGATGATAAAAAGCACAAAAAAAAGAAATAAAATGCACATGCAGGACTTGAAGTTTGATGGTAAAAAGTCACTGAGTCACGTTCATTACTTGAAGGGTCGGAGAACAAAAGAGGCCTATCGCACAGATTTTTCGAAATTGACTTTAACACGTTTTTGAACTTCTCAACCAAACGCCGTTTGGGGGCAGTAAACTTAAAAAATTATAACAAATTATTTCATTTCTTAAAAACTTATCAAAGTCAGTCAAGGTCCTAACCCAAGGGGTACCGAGCGAACAAAAGGGCCTAACCCGATATTGCACCTTATGGAACAATGATTTTGTCATAATCGCGATTCATTTTATCGATTTTACATCATATGTTGCACGTGTTGATCCAAAAATAGAGCAAGGTAAATAAAAATTCTTTGGCTTCTTGTTTTTTATTTTTTTTAGTGATGGAATTTCGAAAAGTTCCGAACAGGCCTTTATTGAGTAAGGTCTCACGATCATTTTGGTATTCTATTTGTCGCTCTAGGTACATATAAGATCTTTTATATTTCGAGACCGAAAGCAACAATATATCAACAATAAATTGATTAATAACAATGTAGAATGAATTAATAACACGGGTACACAAAAAGAAGTTCGCGGTACCAAAAAAGTGACCTATATTGACACGCCGGGAGCAGAAACGTCTTATAGTTTTGTTACGAGCAAAAATGTCAAAAAAATATTACAGGCGCAAAAATGTTCCAAACAAAACTCACGGGCAAAAATGTCACGGAGGTTTTCAACGCGCAAAATTGTCAAAATAGAAAATCACAGGCATAAACGTCAAAAATGTCAAAAATGTTTCTTCATGATGTCTAAAGGTCATCTTTAATTGCTGTAACTATAAGCGTTGCAATTTCAAAAATTCAATCGTTTAAGAAGAATTTATCGCCGAAAACAAAAAAAAATCAGCACAGATTACTGATGGAGAAAAGACATAAAAACTTGATGAAATTTTCATGTAGTTGACTTTGTGTTCTATTCCATATCAAAACGTGAGTTCATTCATGAAAATTTTAACTTCACGAAATTGTACGTTAGTCTTCAGTTGAGAATATAGAAAAAGTATACTCTTCATCAAAGTTTTATGTTCAAAACTTTTTCCTATATTATAGATGAATTTTCCACCATTCTAAGCAAAAATTGTGCAACTTCATGAGACTTGAAATCGAGAAAATAAATAAAAAGTGTTTTATCTTAGAACCGGTACAACATTGTCATCAAAAAGTTAAAGAAAGATTTTTATTGAAAAGCGTAGAAAAATGCAGAAATAATTCTTGATTCGAGTGATGTGTTAGAAATCATAACAATATACCATAATTATGAATAATACTGTTTGATGATAATAATTTTTTTACTTTTATCATTATTATCATTTGACCATTCTAGTAGGGAAAATACTTTTTTTTCAATTCGAAAAAATGCAGCATTTTTTTCAGATTCGAATGATGTAAAATAGTACATCCTGCATCTAAGGGAAAAAATAGTCTATTTTCGTCCTGAGGCGGACACAGTAGTTCTTGCCTCGAAAACATTAAAAACGATTGTTTTTTTAAGCCAGTTGAGAGGGACAAGGAAGGCGCATTTTTTTAGCCCGCTGGTCATAAGAGCGAGGCGCATGCGCAGTGGCAACGCTGCGTGGCCGAGGCTAAAAATACGCCACTTTTGTCCCTAGATACAGGCTTGAAAACAATCTTTTGTAATGTTTGAGGGGCGAAAAACCTTTTTTTAACAATAAATGTACTGTTAAGAAGGTTCTTGCTTCAGACAGCAGTTTCTCATACCAGAAATTGCTCTCAAGAATTTCATAACGATATTTCAGAGAAATTTCAATTATTTATTTGTTCAAATTCAAAGAAATTGTGTTTGGTGTTCGGAATTTAAACCGCACTCCCTTGTCTCGCGTAATGACATCAAACAAATAGGCAATCGTCTTTTCGTTACAAATTCCGAAAAATCTTCTAACAAAGGACAATCGTTTGCGAAAATCAAATCATAATAACTTGTATGATGTTGGACTGTTGTATTTTAAATTGTTATTAATTTGTTCTAAATTAAAACTTACTGATTTTATTTGAAAGTGAAAAATAAATTTTCAACTGATTTCTTGTCTTTCAACAAAATCAATGGACAAAGGCTTGTGCATTATTATTTTGAATATTTTTTTATTGTTTCTCTAAAAACCTACAACGTAGGTCTCAAAATGTATATTTCTCATCACTGTTGAAAATTTCAGATATTTACGTGCACTCAGATTTTTTGAACGAAAGGGTTTCTGATTCAGAAGTTGAAGGGTTCCGTTTCGATTAAGAGAATGAGAGTACGGTTACTGTACAATGATTTATATTCCTTGGTTAATTCATCTTGGATCAAAAAATTGAACCAGGATTTTTTTAATATCGTAAAGAATCTTAAATTTTGATTTTATCTTGCTTCTCACTTATTTATTTCAGCTCCATTACGAAATAGGGAAAGAGCTTCTCGAAAAAGAAAAAGAAAAAGAAAACCTCATTTGCATAGGAAATTTTTGGCGAAAGAAAGGGTGGAACGTGGTCAAGAGTATGTAACAAAAAGTGGAAAGACAATACCCGCGAAAATTTTTCAAAGTCAAACTCTGTGCTCATGCGAACCGCATTGCTCGACGAAAATCGACATGACTCGTTCGGAGGAAATCTTTCGAAGTTATTAACAAGATTTGAACAAGACCCAGAGAACCTTGGTCATTCGCGCATGTCTAAGGGAGAATGTTGTAACCTCAAGAAAATATGAGTTCATGCCAATCTTTTCACAAAGAAATCGAAAGCATACTTTCGAATATTTCCTTATCGATGACAATCGGATCGCATATAAAGTATGCAGGACTTTCCTATCGGGCTGTTGACGAATAAACCCTCAGACAGTGTACCGATCTGAAAAATCAGCAATGACGAATCTAAGCGTTGCACAGTGGGACGAAATCCCGAAAAGCTGGCCAAAATACCAAAAATAAATTTTCGATTTCGAAAATCGGAGTAGGTG
>JAUMHM010000016.1:38664180-38675540 GCA_032362435.1 Melikaiella ostensackeni | reverse complement strand
GTAGGGTACTAGCAGCAGCTCAAAAAGCGGTTTTATTAAACACCTGTCGCATTGTAAGAAACTTCCTAGATCATCAGAAAGTAGGCGACTGAAAACCTTATGGAGGTGGTAGCTCTAAATAAGCCCGCGAATGTTGGGGTAAAAATTATAGCAGATTACCCAATATGTTAAATTATGCATATCACTCTCATCAGATCACTTGATTGCATTACCAAAATGCGTCCGTGACTGATGATATAAAGCGAGATAGCCCCGTGCAGAATATTCAGTTTGGTATAAATATTTAACGCAAAAAGTACCTTCGACATATTGTGCTGTAACCATCTTAAGTCTGAGATACATTTTTTTATAATAATGATATATTGCCTTCACAAAAAATATTTATCGCTTCACTTAATTTGTATGACAAAAATTGTTAAGGTCGTAAGGTAACGTTATGAAATAACGATCTGATTTAAAGTATGAGGCTGCGAAGACTTTCTTACCGGTTTCAATTTAAGCACCAAAATTAAGTAGGTGGACATGAAAATTACGGGTGCTGTGATGAAGTGGCAGAAGCGATCTTCGAAATGCAGAGGTTGGAACGCATCCATAAATAATGGTAATAAGTAATGCGTGAAATGGAGAGTGTTTTAGGTACTTTATTGTCGCTTTTATAAATATGGTTAGTTGCAACATGCTTGTTATATTACATTCCTGAAGATATAATTATTGTCGTCGCTTCTGCTTTCACTCGATCTTAATTGAAAGACCGAATTTGCGCGATGGCTTGGACATTTTCACCTGTGTCGAGGACGCGAATTAAACATTCCCAGAGTCAATACTTGATAAACAAATTTAACTACATTATCTAGATTCTCTTTCTTCGACGTTTAGATTTACATTAATTCATGGATATTAATAATATAAATTTATATAATATATTATTTAAGATTTCACAGACGTAAATGAAAAAAATCTGCCTAAAATAAAAACTATACTATACTACACTATACTATCCTATACTATATATCCTATATATCCTATACTATAATATGTATACTATGTATATAATATCCGAGTGGTTAGAAGAGACTGCAAGGTAGGGTGGATCGAAAAACCCGATTTTTTGAAACTAGAAACGTAATAGTGCGGAAAATTTGTCTTTTGGGAAGGCAAATCGAGGCCAAAAAACATTTGAAAATCGGTAAATATTTGACCATCGCGCATCGAAGTCAAAGTTTCAGTTTTTGACCAATTTTTTAACCAATTTTCTATGGGCTTAAAAATTATGGTGAAATTTTTCCGAGCACAATTTTTTTTAGTGAAAAAATATATATAAAATCGAAATTAATTAAAAATGTGTGTTCAAGTTAGAATTATTTGTAAATACGGAAAAAACACGTTTTTTGAGATTTGGTTGATTGCACTTTTTTTAAATATTAAAGAGTGTAAGCGTTAAATTTCTTTAAATGGATTGAAAAAAGATGCCATCCGTCTGTTATTATACAAAAAAATTGTATCATGGTCTGCAATGTGTGAGAACCGCTCACAAAAGGCGAAAATCCTGATTTTTATATGACGAGAAAATTTTTTTTCGTGATTTGAAAATGTTTTTGGCCTTGATTTCTGCTCCTGAAAGGCAACTGTTCCGTGCTATTACTTTTCGAACTTCAAAAATCGGATTTTCCGAGTCACCTACTGAAAGGGTTACAGGGAAGGTCATCGTAACTGCAAATACAGCGATTTTTTTTAATTCTAATTTTGGCATTTAATGAAATTATCTGTTATAACTTGTGGTTTAAAAGTTATATGGGATTTTCCAGCATAGAAGTACACTAGAAAAAAATTAATTAATACCAAATTCCTTATTTTGAAAATTTTCTGTAATTTCATATTCGATTCCTGGGTCTTTTCTATTATTTTCTGGTGTATTTCTGTGCTGAAAGAGCCCACACATGATCAAAAAAAATTTTGATCAAGTTATAAACATAATTTCATTAAATACAAAAATAAAGAATGTTTAAATGGTCTGTATTTTCAATTTCAATTCCTGGGTCTTAGAGATTTTTTTTCGTAGTGCACTTTCGTCACCGAAAAGTTTTCAAGTATCCGAGAGAATTCCCCTCCTATTTACATATGTGTTAAGAAAATTTTCCGATAACAGGGGTGAATTAAATAGTAATGATCTCTTATAAAATGATTGATTAAAATCCATACAAAATTGAAAAGACTTTTTTGATCTCTGGAAATATGAAAAACAACTGAAACTCAAGAAAAATTAAAAACACTGCAAACAAGAAATTTTTTAAACGTTTTTTCGAGCGTGGGTAACCAAGCTGCATTTCTATCGATTCCAAAATAATTTATACTCTTTTAGGATCCCAATACGCTACTTTTTCGCGGTTTATCAATGCCGATTTTCAGAATTTTTTTGGGTTGATTTAGAACCAATCTATTCAGATTATTCAATTTTTCAAAAAAGAAAAAGGTAATAATCCAAAACAACAACACATTTACCTAGGATTCTTCGAAAAATTGTAATTGGATTGTAAAATTTGTCTCAAATTTTACGTGTCGCTTGTTTAACAGTGACATTTTTCACTTCGACGCCGTCAAAAACATCTGTGAATTTTTATATTTTTAATGTAAAAATATACTCAAAATATCACAATGTGAAAAAATAAATAAAAAGAAATATATACAAATATACATATATAAAAATATACATATATACATACAAAAATGTCGTAAGGGGCAATTAAAAATTCGATTGTGTTCTGATCTTGTTACTGATATGAAAGCGTTCAAATATCACAAAATTTCAACAATATGTAATGGTGAAAGTTATTTCACGTATGAATCTACATCAAGTAGATATGCACATATTATAATGTATAAAAATACAAAGCAATCGGTTTTTTAAATGTCCCGATGAATATATTTTATTTCCGAATAATAGAATTTAGACGTTAATATATTTATCTTTTCTATAACTTTCTGTTTCATATGGTTTATCTTTATAATAATTGGCAAAATATATATTGAATAAGACAAAAATAAGATGCTAATGGAGTGATGTCGAATCTTTTAGAAAATCGAAATATGTATAGTCGTGTTTGATATCAAATTCATGAGTAATGTATAAACAAGTATAATATGTAATCATATGTTATGCATTGTCAGAATTTAATGCAGGGAATTGCATTCTTTTAAAAGTGGTTTGATTTTCGAGTTGATATTTTATGTTCATTAAATTAATTATACGAAGCAAAATATTTACGTAAGTATTTGCGATTAAAATTAACTTAAAATATGTCTCATAGAATTTTACGTACTTTTGAACTGAAGTAAGAAGTAGAAACAGAAAAAAAGAGAGAGATTTTTAACACGATTTTCATTGGTTTTAAGGGTATGTATTTAAATCGAAGAAAAACGTAAATTCTAGACACTTTTGGTCACTTTTAGTGGAATTATGTAGTCTTTTGTAATGAATTCTTTGTTATTATCATTTAGAATATGTGGGAAATTATGAAGACTACAAAGTCTATTAGGAAAGAATCATTAAATTTATAAATGTGTCAGGTATATAAAAAATTTACGCTCTTCGCTGTTTAACACTTGAATAGGCTTGCGATAGCTGAATTATTTGTTTATCGGGCTCAAATTCTCAGGACAACCTACTTGTAGCCTGTGGATTTTTTACAATAAAAAAAATCTGTTCAACCTACTATGGATGTATTTATTTGTGCTCAAATTATGAGCATTTTGATTTCTCATAGGCATCAAACAAATTTGTTTCCTCATAGAAGGGGCTTTCTCAATAACAAAATTAAAAAATGTTACTTTCAATACTTTTAAAGTTGATGCTTTTGTCTCACCGAAAATCAGAGGAACCATCAAAAGGTTGATAAATGTGTCTTTTGTTACAAAGAACAACTTTTTAAGTTACAATAGTATGTATTGTGTTCAGAATATTAAAAAAGTGTCCCTGTAAAGAATTTAAAAAAAAAATTATAAATCGGTATTGGTTGATCCTAAAGAATCGTGGAAGGTTCGTGAACAGGTAAATCGATGCGTCTCGAAAAAGCCTATAAATGTACAATCAAATTTTCATACGACCGTAAAAATTGTGGAAACATAAACTCAAACGTTTTTTTGAGGAAAATGTGAATATACACACACGGATATTTTTTTAAAATAGCATTTTTGATTTCTTGATGTTGAATTACATCTACATGTGTCCAAAAAGTAGATTTGAAAAATTCACGTCACACGATTACAGCCATTTCGACTTTTTAAGGCTCAAGCCAGATCGAAGTTTCGAGTTCTTTGAACATCCCTACTATCAGAACTTTTAAAACTGAGTTTAGTCACTTTATTGCATGCGATCATTTGAAATTGCCTCACATTTATTTGAAATCACTCCAATTACTCGAAATTCATCGTGCAATCAGTGCAATTATTGCAATCACTGAAAATCACTGCATTCAACTGTATTCTCTTGCAATCATTTGCAATCATGCAATCGGTTTACACCCAAATTTGAAGTTATGTACCCCTTGATTTCAGCGGTGATATCATCCACATCAGTATCCTCACCATTCTTTAGTTTCTTAATTGCGGATATAGTTTTGCGGATATCGATTCTTCTTTCGCCACGTAACTTATCCTCTTCCGTGTCACAGCTGTTATGCTAAATAGTTTTACTCATACAATTTCTTGCAAAAATCACTCACACAGTCTTTCATTTTGTCCGTATCTCATAACATTTTACCATCAGCATTCTTAATTTCGACTAATTCAGTGCTAGTACTTCCTTTCCTAATCTTCTTAACCCATTTCCGAAATAATTTTTTATTTCCTTCAAAATCAATCTGCATTTTTTTTATCTTCTTCCGCTTTGATTTTATCCTTGCTTTCTTGACTAGTGTCTTTACTTTTCGGTTTTTATCCCTATAATCATTTGCTAGTCTAGTCCTCTCCTCATTGCTAATACCTTTAATATTCAGCTTTCTCGAAAACGCTTGCTTTTTCTCGTTAAGAGTCACGCGGATTTCATCATTCCACCAAACATCTCCAGTCTTTCTTCGTACAACCGCAGTACCACACACATAAGATGCACTTTTGAAGATACTGTTCTGTAGTATCATCCACGCAATCTCTACATTTTTATTGCCTAATTCTGTCTACCAGTCTTCTCTATGATGAACTAAATATTTATTTAGCTTTTCCGATATACTATTTGCACTTCTGGTTTCTGCAAACTCTCTCAATAATTCTAACAGAACAAGCCATAAAGTTGGTGTCGTATACATTGAAATTAGACCATAGAATCCACTTTGTTTTTATAAGTTTATAAGTTATCTTTAGCTCTTGTTATTGAGGATCTTATATTTCTTATATAAGTACCATAAGGAAAGATATAATCCTCGCAGGAGGACTTGAATAATATTTGAGTCAACTATTTCTGCCTATTTTGCATGTCTAGTGCCTACAAAGTACAACTCATAAACTATATTAATTTTCCCACACTTTTACTCTTGTTCCTTAAAGCTGAAACCAGTTGATCTTATCGAACAAGTTGTGTAGTACATGTGCGTAAGGACTAAAGAGGCTGGAGAAATTACGATAATCGCATTCGCATTGAGACGCGATGCCACAGCAGGAGAGCCGTGATAAAGAGCATGGCGCCGATTTTTCAACCCTGCGATAATTATTAATCCGTGGCTCGCGCTAATGGGAAAGGAACCTATGCTAATGAAGGTGGTGCGCTCCTCTATTTTCCGCACTTTGGACGTGATTAGGACTGCGCGGACGTGAGCAAGCATTTCGAGAGGCAGAGGTGAGATATTCCTCAATGTCGCTAGTCGATGAAGACCTCACGGGGTACCTGTTGCATTTCCTGATGTATCTATCCACATCAACCACTTATATGTTCTCTACGTCTCAAGCTTGTCTATAAACTACCGGTCAAAGAGCGAAATCCAGTTAATCGATACTAAAGATGAAACGAGAGTCAGAATATTAGATAATGTTTAGGAAAATTACTTCTATCATTCTTGATAGATTTAGGAGTTCCTCATTATGCGCGCGGAGTGAAAATGCTGACATTAATCGGATCGTTTGAGACGAGGGAAAAAAATTTGTGGGTTGGCATCCGAAAAAAGTAGAAGAAGAAAATTTTGAAATCGCACATCTTCACATTCACATCTTCTGTTCGGTTTTCGGATTTAAAAATTAAAAAATTTTTTCCTATTGGTCCAAAAATTATGGCAAATTTTTTGTGTGTACAGCTTTTTTTAATGAACAGTAATAAGAAATTAGTCAAAGTGAGCGCCACGCATCTACAAAAAAGGGTTTCGCAGCCTATTAAGTCGTTCAAATAGGGGAGGATAGTATTGGATAGAATAGGGCCTATTCTATCCAATACTATCCTCCCCTACCATCCTTTCACTTCACCTCCCCACCCTCCTACCTCTCACCCCACACATCACCTCCCTTCCCATCCATTCCCTTAGTTCTTCTCACTTCCTCTTCCCTATCCCCTCTCCACACTGCCCGAACATATCACTCCCCTCACTCACTCATTTCCCCACCCCGTCCCTCTACACACTCCTATCACTTTCCCTTCCAACCTTTCAACCTTCCACTAACTCCCCCTCTCCCCCCCCCCCCGGAAAAAAGTACGATGGACGGACGGACACTCGACCAAAAATATAAGGGCTTCCGTCCGGGTTACAAAACCCCAAAAATAAAAAATTGAAAAAAAAATTTTTTGTTCTATTTATAATTTTTTTAAATATACGAAAAAGATGTTTTTTTGGATTGAGTTAAATACACTTTTTTTTGAAAAAGTTGAATATGTCGAACCTGAATTTTCTTCAGCTTGAATCGAAGAAACTTGCCAGTATTTTGCTTTTATGAAAAAAAAATTCTTTGTTCCAAAGTCGGCAACTTGGCCATTTTTCGCAATCTTTCACGATTTTGGAACGCTTTAAACAGAACGAAAAAAAATGTTTTTCATGAAACCAAATTAAAGCATGTATCTTTGATTCCAGCATAAGAAATTTCAGATTCGCAACTTTTTTTAAAAAAAGTGTATTTAACTAAAATTAAAAAAACATTTTTTTTCGTACATTTTCAAAAAATCCTAAATAGAACATTTTTTCTTCTTTGTTATTTTTTATTGCTGCTTATCCGCAGAAACTATACGTACAAAAAATTTCACATAATTTTTGAACTAACAGGAATCCTTTTTTGAAATTTTAAATCAAAAACCGAACAGAAGATATTAACCGATTTCAAAATGTTATCACTTTTTTCGGATGCCAACCCACAATTTTTCTCCTTCAGCTCAAAAATAATTAAGTACAATACTTATATCAAAGCACAATTTAGTGAAGTTTCAAAAGCTCACAAGACTTGGTTTAGAAATTATAAATAAAGAAGTACGCAAAATGTCCTATCATCCGCGTGTCCCAAACTACATATTAATGATAAATTGCTAAATAATATTAAAAATATTTTTTAAATATTTCAGATTCGATATAATAACTTATATTGAGATTTTTGTATGGTTCAAAACCGATTTATCTAAATTGATTCCAAATAACAGTAAATAATAATCACTTTTATGCTTAAAGTTTTTTGATAAAATTTTAGGTAATGAGAAAAGATATTTAGAAATGCTGAAATTGAAATAAAATAAATTGTTAAGACATTTAATTTTCCCATATTGTAAAATATTTTTTCCAATTCTGTAATTTTTTTAAAGAGATCTTTCAACTTCTTATAATTAACTATTTTAAACGTACGAATTTCATTAGAAATGTACATAAGCTTTATGAATTCATTTTTAATGAAATTTTAAATGGTGTGAACCCAATCTAGAGATTTTTTCTCTCGAACATCTCATAGTCTACAATGGTCAACTATTTGGCAATCACCCTTATATTTTATTAGAAGAGACTTCTACAAATAAGAAAATCAGTTTCGAAGCAAGATTTTATTGTAGTGAAATCTAATTTAAAATTGTTAATTTAAATTTACTGAAACTATATGCTTTAAATTATGAAACAATTCTCTTTTTCTCATATTTCTTACTTGTAGTTCACAATTTAAAATACATAGATAGTTTCAATTAAAATGAATTCATAATTCATATCTGAAAGATTTTCAATTTAAAAGCGCTAATAGTTGAAATTTTTCCACTTTCAACAACGTTTTTTCATATAATATTTATTATTTTCAAAAAATTTATAGTTAGACGTTTTCGATAAATAATCATAGCTGGTCCTTTCCAAATGCAAAGCTTTCATAATTCGACATTCGTCAATTTGAAATATACTATATACTTTATAATTGAATTTTAACCTACTAAAATAAAATTCTTCATTGTAAGATATTTACGAATTTGAAGTTTTTTAATTGGTCCAATTTCTGTTTGGCAATTTTCAAAATGAAAATTCTTCAAAGTCACAGTCGGTCATTTTCGAATTTTCGAAACACGCATATGTCATATAATAGAATTTTTTCCAAGCTGATACATAATGACCAAATATTTCAATAAAAAATCCACATCAAAATCGTGAAAGCAACGAAAATAAGGTCGGCTTAAAATCAATTTGGCAAACCTGTTGTCAAAGGATTGACAAGTGCATTTGTCATGCATACATCGTTATTTATCAACATTTGATGAAATCCTCTGTTCCGAAAAACGATTACATCAAGTAGGTGGTCGCTTGATTCGAGAGCGAATGATTTATATGTGTAAATGAAAAATTTATAACGTAAGAGAAAAACAAAATTCCACAGATACCGACGTCGCGATGATGGCAGTAAATAATTCATTCTGTAGCATATGAGGTGTCGGAAGGTGCTCGAGTTGGAGTAACTTACAGCTACCCCAAAGCTATTATTAACGTTATTCAATCATCTTTCATAAGGCCCAAAGTGTTTCAGAGAGCAGTTTTTTCGTCAGTTCCCAGGAGCACTTGAGATCATATTTTTTTAAGGATTACCTTTTTCTTATTTCATACTCAATGCGTGAACTTATGCAATATGGGGATAAGAATTAAGAGAATCGATTTTATAATTTTAAATTTATTATTCTTATTATTATTATATATATTTTATTATTATTATTATTATTCTTATTATTTAAATTAATTATTCTCAGAGCGTTTTATTTTGAAGCTAATATGCTTACACTGTTTTCATTTGCTTTCAACGTTTTGGATAGTTTTTTGATCAAGATGTAAAACAGACAATGCCTCATTTTGATGACAAACTCTAATTCATTTTTTCGAAGAGGCCAAAAGTCAGCAAATTTGTTAATTATTGAAAATATAAAGCATCACTTCCAGTCGCATGACTGAAATTTATATTTCAAGAAACTTTTGAGTAGTTTTTCTATCAATGAATACAACAGACAAGGTCTCACTTTCACGAACAACTCTGGTCCATTTCTTAAAGGAGGCCAAATGTTAGTAAAGTTGCCAATCATTTAAACTTCTCCCAGATTTATAAAAATAATGCATCACTTCCAGTGGTATGATTGGATTTGGTGTTTTAAAAGTTTTTGGGTATTTTTTCGATCAGGGAAGACAAAAGGCAAGGTTTTACTTTAATGACAAACTCTTACTCATTTTGAAGAAGAAGCCAAGTGCCAGTAAAGTTGTGAATCATTATAACTCCTCCTGTATTTTTGAAAATAATGCATTACTTCTGGTGGCATGTTTGAAATTTATGTTTTAAAAGTTTTTTGGGTAGATTTTCAAATAGGAAAGACAACAAATAAAATTCTACTTCGACGACGAAGTCTTATCTATTTTCAAAAGGGGCCAAATGTAAGCAAAGTTGCGAATCACTATGACATCTCCTGTATTTCAAAAAATAAGGCAATACTTCCAGTCGCATGATTGAAATTTGTGATAGAATCACTTTCTGGAGTTGATTTTTGCTGATAATTCTACATTCACGCTTCCGTTTGAACCCAGTATTTTTGTGGGTATTCGTTTATTTACTCGTGAAAGTTCGATAAAAATCAACCTGTTTAACCCCATCTTTGCGGGTCAAAGACCTTAAGGTCAATTCAATAAGAGATGAATTTCTAACACGCCCCAAAAATCATTCCCAAAGTGTAACATACCGTAACATATCGTAACATATCATTTACCAATTTTTTTAGTACATTTTTTATCAGAAAATACGATTCCAAGGGTCTCTTTTCAGTGTCAAGATTTCGTCTACTTTTTGAAAATTTAAGTCCGCGAAAACTTCGTGATTTTGACCTATCATAGGCATGCACAGTTTGGCACAAGACTATGGATTATGCGTATTAATTGAAAAGCTACAAGAAATACTTCGTAGAATTATGTAAATTGAATATTACAACTCGTATATTTATTTCTAATGTTTAATGCAATTTTCATTCAAATTATAATAATTTATTAATTTTTATCAAAAATTATTAATTATCACCAACGTATTCGACGTCATTTTTTAGAAGCCAATATTCTTACTTCGTATTTGAATTGGGGGAATCATTAAACAAGTGAGGGTGATATGTTTTAAGAGCTTCACGTTGCTTTGAATTGTTTTTTCTCTGATGGTATGATTGTTACAACTTTCTTTAATGACTTGAAGTGAAGCATGTTCTAGACTCTAGAGTTCGCGCAAGATGCTTATGTACGCGCTAGAACAACGAGTTCCTATGTGTTCCTTACAACGCTGAATAGTTTGAAAACTATTGATCGTACAAAATTTCGCCGGAGTAATTTTTGTTCAGTTCTGTACAAGGAATTTGTAAATGTAAGATATATGATGAGTTCAGGATCACCCTGTATATTACCTGCTTTTATATTTCGATAATTTGCTAAATCTGAATCTTGATCGGCATAATTTTCGACTTTGGATCTCTCCGTTTAGGAATTTCTAAAATTTCGTCAGTGTTGATGTCCTGAATATGTTTTAGGGATCGCTTGCAGGCGCTAAAATCACTCTTATGATGGAGGTGTGATAAAAAAGTATATAATCTATTTCGCTTCAGTGCAAGTGTGGGAAGGCCCGTCATTCCGTCAACGCGGCGGTCAAATCTAAGTGGCCAGAGGCCACCACACTTTGAACCGAAATATATTATATCTCCTTATTACAGCCAGGCCACAAATATTTATAACAACAGAAACACTGGTACACAATAAAGTTCGTTTTCAACAATTTAAAGTAACACTTGAACTTGCGAAATGCAACGACCCGGCACGCGCGGACAACTAGAGGTTTATAGCTTAGCCGCATGGAGCGCTATACCACCTTGATCAAAAAGTTTTAGGACTTTATTTTTAAAATCAAAAATACAAGTTTATTCATCATAATCGATA
>JAUMHM010000016.1:38583304-38594846 GCA_032362435.1 Melikaiella ostensackeni | reverse complement strand
TTAAGGCCGATAGAGCCTTAAGTAAATAAATTTCCTTTCTCATTTGAAATCAAAAGCAAATTTATAAATTTGTACATTAAGAACATATAACACCGAGCGCGAAGCGCGAGATCCACATGTTTCGGAGCGCGCAGCACGACAACCGAATCACGCGCCCTAAGCACGCTCAAACTTGCGCGCGAAGCGCCCGATGAGAATGTGCTCACAAAGTGGGCAGATTTTTAATTGTAAATTCAACCATTTGTTTGAAAATTGATCATTTTCAGATGAAAATTCCAGTATTTGTTTGAAAATTCATGTATTTTGTTTGAATTTCGTCCTCTTTGGTAGAAAATCAATGTTCGTGGTTGAAAACTCATCGTTTTAATTAAAAATTCATTCCTTCGCATGAAAATTTTACTATGAGAATGTGCCCGCAAAGCGGGCAGAATTTTTTGTTTGTTAAGTATTTAATTATTTTGTTGAAAATGCAACTATTTTGTTAAAAAGTCATATATTTTGGTCAAAAATTCAACTACTTCGTTGAAAGTTCAACTACGTTTTTAAAAACTCATTTTTTGTTGAAGATTCATCTTTTTGGTTGAAAATTTAACTATTGTGTTGGAAACTTGTTTTAATTTGGTTAATTTTTTTAATCGAAGATTGATTTCTTCTAGTTAAATATTCATACGTTTGGTTGAAAATTCATGAGTTTTGTTCCAATTTTTTTCTTCTTTGGTTGAATTCAACTAATTTTCATTTCAAATTCAAATCTTGTCTGGTTTAAATATTAACTATTACATGTTTCGTTGTGAATTTATCTTTTCTGGTTGAAAAATTCACTACTTTTTTTAAAGTTGTACTACTTTGCGAAAAGTGAACTCCTTCTGGTTGAAGATTCGTCATTTTAGTTGACAATTCAACTATTTGGTTGTCGAATATTTGTCTTCTTAGCTTGAAAATTTAACAATTTGGTAGAAAATTAAACTATTTAGTAGAAAATCAACTTTTTTGTTAGAAATGATATTCTTGATTAAAAATTCAACTGTTTTGCTGAAATTCTAACTATCTGGTTAAAACTAACAATCTTGCGTTGAGAGTTCTTTTTTTGGTTGAAGAAAGAACTACTCGGTTTCAATTTGAAATACTTTGTAAAAAATTCATTTTTTTCTGGTTGAAATTCGTCTTTTTAGTTTTGGTTTAGTCTAGTTAGTTGGAAATTAACGTATTTTGTTGAAAAATCGTCTTTTTGGTAGCACATGAATCTTCTTAATAGAAAATTCTTTTTTTTTAACATTTAACTATTTGGTTAAAAATTTATCTTTTATAAGTTGAAAATTCAACTACTTTGTACAAAGTTCATGTGTTTTGTTGAAAATTCATCTTTTTTTGGTAGAAAATTAATCTTGTTTGTTGGAAATTGATCTTTTTGGTTGAGGATTCCACTATTTGATTGAAAATTCATCTTTCTTGATTGAAAATTAACTTTCTTGCTGAAAATTCATCTTTTCCGGTTTAAACGTCAACTGTTTTTTAAAAATTTGACTTTTTAGCTTCAGAACTTAAGTCTTTTGTTAAAAATTCGTCCTTCCGGGTAGAAAATTGATTTTCCTTTATTACAAATTCATCTATTTGATTGAGGAGTAAATTAATTTGTAAAAAACTCATCTTTTTTCGCTGAATTTAAGTGGCTGAAAATTCGTATTTTTTCGTTGAAAAGTAATCTTTTAAATTGAAAATTAAACTATTGCATTTTTGGTTCAAAACCTATGTTTTTTAATTGAAAATTCAAATAGTTAGTTGAAATTTCATTTATATGCTGGAAATTCGTCTTTTGGTAGAGAATTAATCTTCTTGGTTGAAAATTCATCTTTGTAGATTAAAAATCAACTTTTTTGTTGAAAATTTGTCTTTTTTGCTTGAAATTTCAACTATTTGATTGTTAATGAAATGCGAAAAAAAACTTAAAATAATGGTGAAATTTGTATTTAGCCAATGGCTACGTTACCTTCGTTAAGGGGGGAGGTGTGAAAAGTCAAACAGCGGTTGTCAATGAGGGGGGAATTTCACATTTTTTTCCACAGCGTTACCGGTCCATTTCTATAATTATGTCAATGGCCACAGCCCGTTCTGTTTCAAGTTTCAACCAGGCCCCCCAAGTGTCAATGCATTTTCGTGGGACTAAGTTTTTTGGCGACTTGCAGTAAATTTGCGTTGGGGCACCACGTTTGTCTTCAAAACAAAGTGTTGGGGGTACACAAAGTGTTCCCTGGCGAAAGTTTCGGATAGGAATTTATTCAAAATCATTTCGAACCAATCCGAATTATTCCGAAATCTGTATCCGAACCAATCCGAATCAATCTGATCAATTCTGAAAAAGTTCTCCATTTTGTTCGATCCAAATCGGGAAAAACTTTGTCTGTCTCAATCCGATTCGAATAATCTTAATCATTCGGAATGATTCGATTTGAATTCCTATCCGGGTTTTTCGTTAGGATTCTAAATGCATGTAATCGTGAATCGTTTAATATTTTCAATCTTAATATCTTTTTTTATGAGAAAAAGTCACAGCTGCCTTCTAAAAAACCTGAAAACATGAAAATTTCCAATTCGTAACTCATAATTGGGGAAATTGAAGGTGAGCGACAAGGAATTAGTTCGCTCTTTTTGTCCACGTCGGGACATGGAAACTTATTAAAAGCACCTTGCTGGGGTCGACAAGAAAAAAATATTGCACACATTCTGCTTATAATTACCTGATGTTCAAAAAGTTAGGTTAAAAGACCTCTTTAACGACATCTTACAAATTAATCATTTATTCTCACCCTTTACTAAACGTTGAAAATGCAGTCCTAACATTTTCATACATTTCATAACATCTTCAGTTTGCAAGAAATTAATACTTACTCTTTATCGAATTGACGCAATCCCTTTTTCGATTCATTTTACATCCTTTTCTACATATTTCTTAATAAATTTGACAACAGTCAATATGCGTCACGTTTATTTTGCGCTTGAGTGCGTGTGTGTCATCATCACGGTCGTATAATTTGGTCCGGATTCTCCGGTGGTGGGAGTGACTCGCGTTTTGAAGCAAATTCTGTTTCTCTTAGTGGCCACCTTGACCAATGAGATAAGAGCGCGACAATCGGAGGGTATATGGTTTGTTTACATGTTTGACACTTACCCTCTGTCATTTTTGTTAAAATATTCTAAATTTGATAATTTATGTTTTTAATCTCTCGGTGCATAGTAATAATATTTGCGTCACCTCATTCCTAGACCTAGAATGTTTTTCTCCCATTCTTTGCGAAATTTTTCATTCTTTGGTACCAAACATTGAACGCTTTTCTCCTCCATAGCAGCATGCTCTTTATCACAATTCGACACGCAATAAGATTTGGGTACTATGCTAATACCCATAATCACCAATCAACACAAAAATTCTTCTCTTCTTACACATTGTAATAAAAATTATCTTAAAAAAGAACAACACAGCTTTTAGGTTAGCTGAAACCCTCTACCCCAAGATCGAACGCTCCGGGTGGCCACTTAGAGAAACACCATCCGTCATCAAGAAGCGAGTCATCGCTCCAATGCCCCGACCACCGGAGATTTTGGACCTGTTTATACGACCATGATCATTATTGACGAAACCTGTCTTTATGATGAGGACAAACGTGGTACCCCCAGCGGATATTTACTGGTACTTCGTACCCAAGTCGCCAAGAAACTTTGTCCCACGAAAATGCATTCAGGCTTGGGGGGCCTGGTGTAGGGATCTACAACGTCACTGAAATCGCATCGAGTTGCCCATCTATGTAACCATGTACTCCGCGTCAGCGAGTTGACTCTCTAGTCTCTTTTATTCTATGTACTTCGCGACGCCATTTTTCTCGTCCACTTGGTGACGGACCGTAGCGGGAGTACGACCATGAGGTGGAAAAAGTCGTTGGAAAATGTACTCTTCCAGCATGTTCCACTTCACCTCGAAACTATCACGGTCCGTGATGTTGGAAAAGATGATTTAATGTTATTTCAGTTGGGGTCACCACTGTAACGATTAAGTGTGCCCACTTACTTACCTTTAATTAGTATATTCAGGGTTGGTCTGGGTTACGCCAGAATAAATGGTTTAAACACCACGAATAGTCACCAACAGTTTATTTCAAAGACATGTGCATTGCACGCACAATCACAAATCACGTCGAACTCCCGCTACGACCCGTCACCAAGTGGACGAGAAAAATGGCGTCGCGAAGTACGTAGAATAAAAGAGACTAAAGAGTTGACTCGCTGACGCGGAGTACGTGGTTACATAGATGGAAAACTCGATGCGATTTCGGTGACGTCGTAGATCCCTACACTGGTTTCAAGTTTCATTCCCTCTGACTTCACTTGATTCCGCTTGACTCCATTTTGACTCCCTCGAACTCTTTTCTTAAACTCTCTGACTCACTCGTTACAAGTTCAGATTCCCGCGCTAACTAAACGATTGTACTCTTAACATGAACTAATACCCTGATTTCACCGACTCCTTTTTAGATTCCATTGATTCTCAAAATGTTATCAGATTCCTCAAGACTTCGAATTTTTCGTTCTTGATTCCTCCGGATCCCTCTTTGATTTCAAACGTTAAAAGTGCTTGATTCCAGAGTGAATGGCCCCTCGTATCATTCCCTAATTTGATTTCAAATTAGAGTTTAAGGTACATCCTTAACCCTTTCTGTTATAAGTGGGTCTAATACACTATTATTCATCTATTATCAACCTAAAGGATAAGAAAATGTGCTGTGAACTGACATACTTTATGAATACCAATATGAAAAGAAAAAATCATCTTCTCCTAGGTTCATGTTTCTTCAGAAGATTTGAAAGGTGTCACATTATCATTAGACATTGAACATGCGTCTCCTTTCTCCTCCATTTGTAACGCGTGATGAATTGATTAAGAGGTATCGTGGGAAGATAACAGCATCGACAATGTGCGATCTCAAGTCCACATTTATTTCACCAAACGATTCGCTCTATATTCAGGCGCATTAGAAACGCTGAGCGTGTAATAAGCGGGGACCAAAAAATTAGCATCTGCCCGTTCTGAGACAATGCCTAATTTAAATAACAATGCGTGCTACTGTGTGGGCTTCTAACTCAGAACCCGAGGGCCTATACACGATGCCAGTCTGCATATTGCCTCGTCCAAACTAGTCAACTCCGCGATATCGCCCCCACAAAAGTCGAGAAAAAAGTGAAGACTCCAAGTACAATATAAGTCTATATGTCTAAGTCAATGAAAAGAGACACAAAGTCCAGAATGTTTTCTTCGAACCTTGTTCTCACATTTTTTTCACACCACCCTCGCCCCCGATAATCATAACTGACAATATAGTCGTAGCACTCTAATCCAGTTTCTTCCTTCACCAAATCGCCTTCGCACTTTATTATACTGAATTCATTCTCTAGTTGTAGCGAACTATGATAAACGAGTTTTCTGTACTTGAACAACCGGCTGCAATATGATCGGATCTTGTATTTCATTTTATTTCTTACTTCCCAGCATGTGTTCTAGTTGCCAGTTCAAGCGTGTCGGAAATTGGAAAAATAGAATTCTTGTTTTGACAAATGTGACATCGTGTTGATATATTAGAAGGGAAATTTCAAATAAAGTCTTTATTTTCATAACTTGTGCTTCAAAGAATTATCAAATTGATGAAAGGAGGTGTTTCGGGTTTCAATCGTGTGCAAAACATTATGAATCATCGTGAAAGCATTAAATCTATTATTAAATAATTACCAAATTCAAAGTATTGATTTCCATTTACAACAAGGTGTCTAATAGTTTTCATACGATGTCTTGTCAATCACTTGACATTCACTGTTACTAGTGCTCGTCGCATTTAAATTAAATAAGAATGGTCAAGTCGATTCCGATTTCTTCGAAAAATCGATTATTGGCTTTGATTCTTTGGAATCGATTACCGACCTTCCAGGATCGATCCCATCGAAACCAAACATCACCAATCACAGAACAGATTTTCCGTTGTGCCGACCAACTTTTACAATAAGGCTGGATACCCAAAACTCAGAGCAGATGTCGCCACTCCATTTGGCGCCGTAGGGTGCACGTTTTCTAACATTTTCCATTATGCATGGCGATCAGCTATTCGCTAAAATTTCGGGCATGCGCAGTGGATATTATTTTCCCACGCATGCGCCAAGTTTAGCCAACATCTGATCATCCTAATCGCCATAAACAATACAAAATTATAGAAAACATGCGCCCTAAGGAGCCATTGAAGGGGGGAGTCATTAGAATCGGAATCGATTAATCGATTCACTCCACGAAATTTAGAGAGTAGTTTATGGACGGCCCCTTATCTCTGGCTGAGTGTGCTCTCTCAGAAAGCACAAGGCGCTGTCATGAGCCGTGTGAGCTGTAGACGAGGTCCTCATATCGATGGGCAGATGTCTGACCCTGAGGTGCCTTCAATGTCTTCACAGGTCTGATCATGTATCATTATCTTCGTGTTGGGATCATGCAGAGTGAGACAAATGTCTTGTGGGTGTGTGTGAGACAAATATACTTTGTGCGTGACCAGGGTGGAAAGTGTCATCGGCCAATAAACAGTACCGCGAATGCTTCGGACGTCCGGATACCACAATACCGCGAATACCTTATCTCTATAGTACTAGTACTTTCCATGAGCGTTAGGCTCTAAATTTGCATTTATCAGGGGTTTTAGATTTGGATCAAGTTTATCTTGAAATAGAGATATTTTATCATCATATGCATTCCTTATGATCTTATAGCCCTGTTTGTACCATTGTGATATATTTGATACCATTACACCTAATACCTATTTTCCTAAACCGTATCACGTTCTGTCCCATCATAGGCTATTTTCATAAAGTATTTTCCGTAAAAAATCCGATCCTTATACGAATTCTCAACTTTCTCTACGACATTACGTCTAATCCTTAAATCATTTTACCACATCCTTATGCTACTATCTCCCTCTTTTTGCCATCACAACCCATATTAATAATATTATGCCTAGTCTTCATGACATTTGTGTCCCGAATTTTACCATTATACCCTATACTTATACTTATACCGCTGTGGTCTCATACTTATTATAATATCTTTCCTCATGATTGTACCAATATACCCCTACTTTACCATTTCGTCCCAACCGTACGCCCTTTTTCCATTATATCGTAGTACATACCATTGTACCCAATCCTTGCAACATCTTTATGTCTCTTCCTTTATGATATTTGGCCTCAATCTTTAACTGTACCATTATGCCCCAGTCTGGTTATTTTTTCCAGTCATCATGCCAATATGCAAAATCTTTACAAAATTTGACCCATCCACTTACACCATTCTGACCCTCTTTTAGGCATTTTCTCTTTTTCTATTTAACCCAATCTTTGTGACATTTTGCGCCATCCTTATGATATTAGGTTTTTTTTGTTGACATTATTTGTTTTTGACCACCACATCCTCAATATCAATGAAACATTTTTATGCAAAAGGGGGGCTTAAATGAAAAAAGTTTCATTGATTTATAGGGACACTTCCCAAAAAAGTTTCCTTCTGGTGCAAAAACAACTGTAATTTTTTTTAGATTTTCTGGATAAAGCCAAGTGCGTTCTCGCGGGGCGCGAGTTCGACAACCCTTAATCCTAAAAAGTCGTATTTCCTCAAATAACGTATTAAACAAAACAACAATTCTCAAAAATCACTAAAAAGTCCCTAAAAACAAGTAGTAATATAAAAAAACAAGAAAAGTTGAAAATCAACCCTTAGAAATTAAAAAATACCCTTTTTAAGACAAAAAAAATCATGTTCGAGCTCTTTACAATTTTTAGTGTAGATATTTCATGAATTTCAAATGGAATGAATAGTGAAAAAAAATGGATAAAAAAAAGGTGTCCTTAACTATGGGTCTTTAGTTGTGGGTCAAAAATATCCCATTTCAAGGTTTAATTCGAGGCTTAATTTTAAAATTTCCTATTAAATTTAATAAATTTCATACAAGTTACGTATGAAGTGATGTCTGAGAACACATTGAGATCACCAAAAAGGGTGAAAAACCGACCCTTTTGGAGCAAGGAATATATTTCATTACATTTGAAAATCTTCAATTCTTCAGTGAGTTAGAAAAACTGTTTTGCATCCAAATTTTTTTACGCGAGCGCGTACGATATTTTTCAAAACAAATGCATGATTTCAGACCCGCTTGGAACACAGGCCTGGTTTCTGCTCATACATATGTAATTTTCAATGGAGAAATTTTGGACATTTTAAGATACTATAAATTACCTGAAATTTTCGAAATTTATGGTAATTTTATAAACTACTAAAAATTTCAGGAAATTTGGTAATTTTCGTCAATTTCCAAAATTTGTAAGAATTCAAAGTATCCAAAAATTCCCGGAAATCTTCATTGATTTATAAATTTAACATAAATTTTCAAAATTTAAAAAATTTCCAAAATGTTTGATGCTCTAAATTTTTGGAAATTTTAGGAAATTTAAATATTTTAAGGTTATTGACGAAAATTTACGAAAATTTAAGGTATCCAAAAAAGTTGGACCAATCTGTCAACTGTCAAACAATTTGGTGTTGTAAATACCCCTTGAGTGTGGTTTTGAGTTTTTGATCACCTACATAATGCAACATTTTTATATATTTTTTTAGAAACCCTTTCGGCACAATTAATATCAAATTCGTTAAATTAAAACGAACCATCTGTAACTAAACTTTCAAAGGAGTTGTTTTTTACTAATAAGAGAGTGTCAGGACAACTGTTTTATATCTCTTTTTTCAGTGATTATTCCATTTGAAATTCTTGAGATGTCTGCACTAAAAACTATAAAGGGCTCAAAAATTAAGTTTTATGTCTTGAAAAGTTTTTTGTTTATTTCGAAGGGTTCGCTTTCCAAATTGTACACAATTTTTCATATCATTGCTTTTTCAGGGGCCCATATGGTTTTTGAGAAGAAAAAGAAAATTTAATGTATCATTTGAGAAGACAGATTTTTTTACGTTTAGGGGTGGTTTAAACTTCAAGCCCCGCGCGGAAATGTACTTACCGTTAGCTAAAAAATTTAAGTAAATTTCACAGTTGTTTTTGCACCAAATGGAAGCCCAGTGACGGGAAGTAACTAGTTTCTCTTAACTAGTTACTGTAACTAGTTACTTTTTTGTGACAACAGTGGTAACGAAATTACTTTTGTAAGTAAGTAACGCATTGGTAACTAGTTACATTTTTTTCAGTAAAAGCAACTATAAGAATCGTTACTTTTTTAATTTTACCTTGAGATTTAAAATTTTCTAAAATCTATAAAAACACCTAAAAAGGAGAAAAACATAGTTTCAAGGTAAAATATTCATTTCTCTTTGGTTGACAATAATTTTTTTTAACCGGAAATTAACCTATTCCAGTTATTTTATTTATTATTTTAGTTGAAAAATTATCTTTTTTGGTTAAAAATGTTATTATTTAGTTGAAAATTCAATTATTTTGGTCAAAATTGAACGATTTTGAAAGAAAACCATTTCATTCGGTAAAAAATTCAACTGTTTTGTTGAAAATTAGTTTTTTGTTTGAAATATATGAACTATTACACTTTTAGATGAGGATTCATCTTTTTTCGTTGAAATTTTTTCTTTCAATTGAAAATTTAAGTATGACATTTTTGGTTGAAAATTGATCCTTTTTAGTTGAAAATTCATATATTTTGTTCAAAATTCGTATTTTTTTGTAAAAAATTAATCTTCCTGGTTGAAAATTCATCTCTTTGGTTTCAAATTGCACTATTTTGTTAAAAATTGATCTTTTGTAGCTGAAAATTCATATATTTTATTAAAAATTCATCTCATTCATTGAGAATTTATCTTTTTGGATAAAAATTTTATTAATTGTCTGAAAATCAACTTTTCTGTTAAAAACTCGCCTTTCTGGCTTGAAATTTTAACAATATGGTTGATTTTATTTATCTTTTGACCAAAAATTCAACTACATATTTTGATGAAAATTCTTTTTTTGGTTGAATATAACTGTTTTTGATTTAAAATTAAACTGTTTTTTGATTGAAATATCAACTATTACATTTTTCGTAAAGGATTCATCTTTTTCCGTTAAAAATTAATTTTTTCAATTAAAAATTTAAGTATCCCATTTTTGGTTGAAAATTCATGTGTTTGTTTGAAATTCGTGTTTCTTATTCAAAAAATTATTTTCTTGGTTGAAAATTTATCGCTTTGATTTCAAATTCAAGTATTTTGTTGAAAATTCGTATTTTTGCTTAAAATTTAAAATATTACATTTTTCATTGAGAATCAAACTTTTCTAGACATAATTATTATTATTTGGTTGAAAATCAAATTTTTTGTTGAAAAATCGCCTTTTTGGCTTGAAACATCAACAATCTGGTTGATTTTTTTTGTCTTGACTGCAAATTCAACTATTTTGTTGAAAAATTGTTTTTTGGTTAAATGTAACTGTTTTTGATTTGAAATAAAAATATTTTTTGTTTGAAATATCAACTATGACATTTTTTTGTTAAGAATTCATCTTTTTTCGTTTGAAATTATTTTTTCCAATTGAGACAAATCATATACTTTGTTAAAAATTTATCTTTTTTGATAAAAAAATTATCTTCTTGTTTGAAAGTTCTTCTCTTTAGTTTCAAATTTACCTTTTTTGTTAAAAACTCGTATTTTTTGGTTGAGTTCAACTATATTTGATTTAAAATAAAAATCTTTATTGGTAGAAATTTCAAATATTACCTTTTTCATTGAGAATTCACCTTTTTTGGTTGAAAGTTGAACTACTTTGTTAAAAATGTTTTTTTTTTGTTTTAAAGATTCATCATTTTAATTGAAAATTCATCTCTTTCGTTGAAAAATTAAGTATTTTTCTAACATTGTTTTTGGTTAAACATTCATTTTTTTAAATTAAAATTTAACCATTTCAGTTTTTGTTTGAAATTTATATTGTTTAGTTAAAGATTCAACTATTTGGTTGGATATTTCTCTTTTTTTTTTTGGAAATTCATGTATTTCGTTGAAAATTCAACATCTTCTAAAGCATTTTCTGTTGGTCTTAGAATGTTGTAAATCTTCTAGAAGTGAAAGTCGTAACTAGGTAAATCTAAAGAAACACTTTTAGAAATAAATAATTATTTTTCAACGTCAAAGAGATTTATAGCCCAAAATAGGAATGCTGAAATTTTTCTTCCATACTGAAATTCAACATTTTCTAAAAAAATTCCTTATTTTATAAATATTATGTGGGTCATGACTAACCTATGACTTCAATTAAAAAGTGTAACAACTATCACTCAAAAGTTATGAGTAAAGTTTAGTAAAAATTAAATTTGGATTTATATTTCTAAAATACAAAAGTAACTAAAAAAGTAACGATAGCTACTTTTTTGGGGGTAATGCGACTAAGAAAAAGTTACATTTTGAATCCGTAACGATAACGTTAACTACTATCGGCGAGAAAATTCGAGTCCTCTGGCTGTGATATTAAAAAAGTGAGTGAAG
>JAUMHM010000016.1:38550679-38560709 GCA_032362435.1 Melikaiella ostensackeni | reverse complement strand
TATATTAAAAAGAAGTGGGCTCAGAGGATGAACTTGTCGCTAAAAATTTCTGATACTCTCCTTATTGAACCCTCTCTTAACACCTATTTCACCATATATTATTTTTATTTCTCGTCTCGATTCGGTTTCCTAAACCCTTACTGATACGGTGGCACTATCTTTTTTTCCTCAACTTTTTTTTACCTCTCCGCTAAAACAGTTACATATAACTTTTACAATGAGCCTGTATACACAGCAGAAATTTTTGATACTGTAGCAGAAACCGCTAAGCTTGGCAACCAATGAATAGCGTCGGTTATAAATAGAACACTTCTGATTGGCGGTCGAGCGTGCAGTTTCTGCTACCGTAGCAAAAATTGCTACGGTGCAAATAGACTCAATGTTGGCATTACGGCCACTGCCCTATCATCTTTAACCTTCTTTCCTTTGCCTTTTCTCACTACCGGTACCACTACCCCTCTTTTCCATAACTCTGGCCCGTTCATGCCCATTTTTTCAGTTCATTCATTCTTTTAGTGTACTCATTCTTTTAGTTCTCTATAGAAACAATCAAAGTTCATTAGATTTTTACGGAAAAATGCTAAATTAACTTGAGAAAACTTTAATCGGAAAAAACTAATTTATTTTATGTGCCGATTTAGAACCAATCCATTCAGATTATTCCATTTTTTTTTTAAAAAGTAATAATCCAAACCAATAACACATTTCTAAAAAATTACTAACGTTCTAAAAATTAAAAAAAAATTAAGTAAAATAAATATATTTTGGTAAATTGAGTTTATCATTAACAACCTTAATTAGAAGACATCTCAAGTAATTATAGGCAACCCTGCAGATTAGCACCAATCTTTGCTTAATGTCTCTCTTTTAAAATTTCTTAAAGATCCAAATAAAATATATTTTCTTATGGAAATTGTTTGTGTACTGAAAAAGAACACCCAAAAAGTTCAAAATTCAATAATAGACTTTGAGACTACCTGTTTTTTTGGCTCATTGGAGACAGATGTACAATAAATGTACACAACGGGAAGCAATAAAAGGTAGGAAAAAGAAAGAGCCAACCAACACTATCCTCATACTCTTCCTTTTCTCCGTCTCTTTTATACTATTGAGGACCCAACATGTTTCAAAGCCAATTTAGACTTCCTCGTCAGGGCTAATTTGTAGGAATAACAACTGGTATAAAATTGATAAATTGTTAGATTAGAAAAATATTGTTTTTAACTGAAAATAAAACAGGTATGATTTATGGTAGTTGTAGTTTTGTTAGTACATATTTCATACATAACTTGAAAATTGAAAACTTGACATAGGCGAATCATTCTGAATGAATCCCAGATTCAGATCCTTTAATTTTTTGATTGGAAATTAATTCCCACAATTTCCAAATTATGACACAAAACTAAAGCCATTATATCCAATTAATAACTCCATCTCAAATTATGTTTTACCTAGCAAGATCTCTTTTTAAATTAATATCATTGTTACCTTCCCTATTTATATTTGTCAATGTTGGAGAAACATAAAAACGCAAACACTTTTATTTAAGGTTATTGTTTTTTGACTCTTTTTTATATGATAGTTAAAAGTTCACAAATAATCTATGCTCTGTGATAATAAATTTTTATCCGGAATACAGAGACCGAAACGATCTGTCTGAAGTCGCGACATATACTAAACTCTAAATCCAGAGAAATTCTCATATTCTAACGAAAAGCATTTTAGATACACTTGTATAAAATTTACGAAGTACGCCTTAGAACTCGGGCGAAACTGTCGTTTTGTTTCGGCAGTATCGTCCAAACCCCAACCACTTGTAGAAGACACATGTTAGAATATTTTCAAAAGACTTCATGGACATTATTCAGATCATTTTAACCTTTAAAATCAAGATTTAGAGAATATATACTTCTGAAAAATTTATTTAGATTTTATAAGTACCAATATGACATTATGATTATATTTACAATGAGGATGGCTTTGATTGACTCTTTCTTTTTTCTTCCTCTCTTTTCTTCCTGTTGTGTACGTTTATTGTACAGCTGTCTCTAATGAGTCGAAAAAACAGGTAGTCTCAAAGTCTATTCTTGAATTGTAAACTTTTTGGGTGTTCTTTTTCAGTACATAAAAAATTTTCAAAAGAAAATAGATTTTATTTCGATCTTTAAGGAATTTTAAAAGAGAGAGATTAAGCAAAGTTTGGTTCCAATTTACAGGGCTGCCTATGAATACTTAAGTTTTTTTGAAATTGAAGTTGTTAATGATTTTACCAATTTACCAAAAGATATCTATTTTAATTAAACATATTTTTTTAAATTTAGAGAACATTAGTAATTTTTTATTAATGTGTTATTGGTTTGGATTATTATTACCTTTTTCTTTTTGAAAAATGGAATATTCTGAATAGATTGGTTCTAAATTAACCGACAGAATTTGATCTTGGCACTATGATCTGTTTCCTTTATTTCCCATGTTCTGTGTACGTAAATCTTGTAATAATATTTCAGGTTTTTCAATTGTAAAACTTATTTAAATGTTAATCTGGTACTTATTAAAAAATAAGGTTACCATGAGTTCTTACATACAATTTTCAATTTCATAACTAATTAAAATGTTAACCTGGTACTTATCAAAAAATAAGGTTGCCATAGATTTTACATACATTCATTAAATGAAATTATACCCTCGTTGCCTACAAAAAATGGTTTTCTGAGGAAGATGCCATATTAACAATATGTGTACATTATGTCAATGTTTCATAACTCATTAAAATGTTAACCTGGTACTTATTATAAAATAAGATTGACAAAAGGTTTTACATACATTTTTCATCTTTATTACAAATTAGAATGTTAACCTGGTGTTTATCAAAAAAAAAGGTTGCCAATAGGTTTTTACCATTCAGGGAAAAGAAACGATACCCTGGTTGCCTACGTAAAAAGGTATTCTGAGGAAAATGCCACATTAACAATATGCGCATATCTTATCATGTACCATTGTGTACTGTATTTTGACCAATATTTATGTGTCTAATTTTTCTAATTTTTAGATTTTAAAATTTTTCAGATGCTCATGTGTTTTCAGTATCTATTTTAGATTTTCTTGTATCTACTCTATTCTTCATCTTATTGAACATTTTGTAAATATAATAATAATGTCATATTGGTACTTATAAAAACTAAATAAATTTGTCAGAAGTATGTATTTTCTAAATCTTGATTTTAAAGGCTAAAATGGTCTGAATAAATTCCATGAAGTCTTTCGAAAATATTCTAACATGTGTCTTTTACAAGAGGTTGGGGTTTGGACAATACTGCCGAAACAAAACGACAGTTTCGCCTGAGTTCTAAGTCGTACGCCGTAAGTTTTGTACAAGTGTATCTAAAATGCTTTTCATTAAAATATGAAAATTTCTCTGGGCTTAGAGTTTAGTTTATGTCACGACTTCAGACAGTTTGTTTCGGTCTCTGTAATCCGGATAAAAATTTATTACTATAGAGCATAGGTTTTTTGTGAACTTTTTCCTATCATACAAAGAAGAGTCAAGAAACAATAACGTTAAACAAAAGTGTTTGTGTTTTTTCAACATTGACAAACATAAAGAGGGAAGGTAACAAAACTATTAATTTAAAAAGAAATCTTGCTAGATACAACAGAATTTGAGAAAGTATCATTAATTCGATATAATGGCTTTAGTTTTGTGTCATAATTTGGAAATTGCGGGATTTAATGTCCAATAAAAAAATTAAAGGAGCTGAATTTGGAATTCATTATGAATTATTCGCCTATGTCAAATTTTCAATGTATGAAATATGTACCAAAAAGACTAAAATTACTATCAATCATATCTGTTTTATATTCAGGTAAAAACAATATTTTTCTGATCTAACAATTTATCAATTTTATACCTGTTGTTTTTCCTATAAATTACCCCTGATGAGGAAGTCTAAAAAGTCTTAGAAACATGTTGGGTCCCCAGTAGTATAAAAAAGACGGAGGAGAGGATGAATGTGAGGATGGTTTTGGTTGACTCTTTCTTTTTCCTCACTCTCTTTTCTTCCTGTTATTGTACATCTGTCTCTAATGAGCCGAAAAAACAGGTCGTCTTAAAGTCTATTTTTGAATTGTGAGCTTTTTGGGTGTTCTTTTTCAGTACGCAAAAAATTTTTAAAAGAAAATAGATTTTATTTCGATTTTTAAGAAAAGATAGAATGCTTCTGATTGGTGGCCGAGCGTGCAGTTTCTGCTACCGGAGCAAAAATTGATGCGGTGCAAATAGGCTTAATGTTGGCATTACCGTCACTGCCCTATAATCTTTAACCTTCTTCCCTTTGCCTTTTCTCACTACCGGTACAAGTACCCCTTCTTTCCATAACTCTGGCCATCCATGTCCATTCTTTTAGTTTCTTTATCCTTTTAGTTTTCTATAGAAACAATTAAAGTTCATTAGATTTAGACTGAAAAATGCTAAATTAACTTGAGAAAATTTGAATCGAAAAAAATTAATTTATTTTAATCGTGACAATCCACAGTAGACCAGGAGACCCTCAAAAGTGGCAATAATTCAAGAACATATCGGATTTTTAAGAAACTTGGTATACGGGGGTTTCTGGGGTCGATGACTTCGAATTTGATACCAAAATTTAAAAATTCAAAATGTGGGATCCAATACGGTGACCAAAATTTAAAAATTTTAATGTTTTTCTATGAAACTTGGTATAGGGGGGTTTTGGAGTAGATGACTTTGAATTTAGTATCAAAATTTGAAATTTCACAATTGCAGATCCAATATGGCGGCCAAAATTTCCAAATTTTTACGTAGTTGTAAGAAACTTGGTATGAGGGGGGTTTTGGAGTTGATGACTTCGAATTCAATATAAAAATTCGAAAATTCACAATGGTGGACCTAATATGACAAAATTTCGAAGTTCTTACGTATTTGTATTAAATTTGTGCATGAAACTTGTTATCGAGATATTTTTGGGTAAATACCAAGGTAGATCTACCTAGGGGCAACCAGAGTTATGCACCGGGGGCCTCCGAAAACATGATGAATGTAATTGAGAAATAGAGCTCTAAATTTTGCTTCGCCCCGGGGCCCCTTCAGCCCAAGCTTCGGCCCTGGTAAACAAGAAGCATACTTACCAAAAATAGAGACCTACCTATTTTTTTTCTATGAAATTCTGTCAATTTAGACTTTTCTTTAATACATTTGTTATAAACAGTTGAATTTATATACATTTGACAATATTTCGTGATTGATAATTATTTCTGAAACAGTTTCAATTTGGTTCCATGAGAAGGATAAGTATGACCTAGAGATAAAAACCAAAATTTAACATTTGTTGATAAAATTGTTTATTACAATATAGATTGTTGATGCATGGTGATAAGTCGTTGCTATATGTCGATCTAGCAGTAAATGTGACCAATTTCAGATAAAAAAAATTCAGCATTTCAACAACACAGTCCAGACTTTGTTTATAATAATTTCTATAATAATTAAGTTAAATTATAATAGAATTATTAATGTTTTATGAGTGCAGGTATAATAAAACTGACCAATGGTCAGTTCATTTTGGAATTTTTAAGAAGAAAAAAATCATATTTCTAAAAATGCTAAATTTGTCACTTTATTTGTTTAGATATTATTGAGCACAAAAAAATTGAAAAATATATGATAGCAAAGTTTTTAAGAATTTATTGTTGAGCATTTGTAAAAAAAAACATCAAAATCTGTCAAGAAATAGAACCTGTATTCAAATACATTGACGTGAATTAAACTTTGATCCAAAGGGAATGCCGGGGAGCGACGAACCAAAAAAATGAATTTTTAACTTAAATGATAAATCTTCAAACTGAAAAATATATTTTTCAGCAAAGGACGAGTCATTCTGCTTTCAACCAAGTAGTTGAAATTTCAACCCAGAAGATTATATTCCTGCCATATTAGATGAAATTTCAACAAAATACAGGAATTTTCAATAAAATAGTTGAATTTACAGCCGACAAGATTATACTTCTGTCAAAAAGACAAATTTCCAACAAAATACGAATATTTTCACCCAAATGGTTGAATTTCCAGCCACAAAGATCATATTTTAACCAAACAGTTGCATTTTTAACTAAAAAGATTAATTTTCTACCAAGAAAGATGAATTTTTTACAGAATACATAAATTTTTAACCAAATAGTTGAATTTTCAACAAAGAACATATTTTTGTCAAAAAGATGAATTTTCAAGAAAATACATTAATTTTCAATTGAATAGTTGAATTTTCGAACGAAAAGTTCATATTTCTGTCAAAAAGACGAATCTTCAACAAAATACTGATATTTTCAAACAAACAGTTGATTTTCCAACCAAGAAGATTATATTTTAACCAAAACAGTTGCATTTTTAAGTAAGAAGATTAATTTTCTACCAAGAAAGACGATTTTCCATCAACATACATAAATTTTTAACCAAATAGATGAGTTTTCAACCACGAAGATTAAATTTCTGCCAATGATGACGAAATTTCAACAAAATACATAAATTTTCAACCAAATAGTTGAATTTGTAATCGAAAAGATTATATTTCTGTCAAAAAGATAAATTTTCAACAAAATACCGATATTTTCAAGAATTTCCAACCAAGAAGATTATATTTTAACCAAACAGTTGCATTTTTAATTAAAAAGATTAATTCTCTACCAAGAAAGACGAATTTTCAACAAAATACATCAATTTTCAACCAAATAGTTGAATTTTCAACCAAAAAGATTAATTTTCTACCAATAATGATGAATTTTCAACAAAATGCAGAAATTTTGAACAAAATAGTTGAATTTTCAACCAAGAAGATTATATTTCTGCCAAGAAAGATGAATTTTTTACAAAATACATGAATTTTCATTTAAATAGTTAAATTTTCAACCAAAAAGATTATACTTCTGTCAAAAAGACGAACTTTCAAAAAATACCGACATTTTCAGCCAAATAGTCGAATTCCCAAACAAAAAGATTATATTTTAACCAAATAGTTGCATTTTTATGTAAAAAGATTAATTCTCTACCAAGAAAGACTAGTTTTCAACAAAATACATAAATTCTCAACCAAATAGTTGAATCCATAAATGAAAGAGATTAGTTTTCAACCAAATAGCAGCATTTTTACCCAAAAAGGATGAACATTCTACCAATAGAGATTAATTTTTAAACTAAAAAGGCCAATTTTCAGCAAAATAATTAAATTTTACACCAAACAAAATTTTGAATTGAGAAAGAAAACAAATTCAATTAAATTGTCGAATTTTCAAATACACGGTTAAATTTTTAACAAAATAATTAAGTTTTCAGCTAAATAATAAAATTTTTAAGCAAAAAAGATGAATTCTTAGCGAAAAATATAATAGTAGTATTCTTAACGAAAACGAATAAATTTTCAAAGAAGAATAGTTGGATTTTCTTATTGGGTTCTATTATCCAGTTCGCATAAAAGCGGAAAAAAGGAGAAAAGGGGAAAAGAGAGGCATAGGTGAAAGAATGTGAAGCCTGCGATAAAGAAATAGGAATTTTGATAATTTATACACTAAAAAAAAGTTAAAATAAACATTGATGCGCATTTTTAAAACTTGCTAGAGCAAATCTGGAGTGAGGGGGTGTTTAAAATTTCGGAAAAACACTTTACGTAATTTGTGGACGATGATTGAGGTGTTAGAAGGTGCTATAAAGTGAAAATTGACATTTAATGCATGCATAAAATGTCAATGTTCACTTGTCAATTATAATTTTGATACCAAATCTGGATCATTTTCATCGACTGAGTATAAGTCTGCTGCAAATACTTTGATCCAACTTCAAGATGAAAGTGAAACCCCAGGGTTTTCTGCGTTACTGATATTTAGCAATTTTTTCACACTTATTGTTATCAACAATGTAATCAAATGCGATAAAATTTTGGTAAAACCTGCTCTGATATGTCCCTATGAATGCCCTGTGTATACTTTTCCTAGATATGGAAGGGTACTTTTTGCTGCTTTTGGAGGTCTTCTGGCCCACTGTGCAATCTATGTATATAATTTCAAGATAAATGTGTTCATAATTGAACAATTTCAAATTAAGCCATTGAAGAAAAGGATAATTGTTTTGTAAAATTCTGCTGCGAGTAATTCTAACGTAACAGTATGTCTCTGGAATTTATATATATCGGCATTTCAGAATAGGCGCGGGTGGTGTACTCGTCGCATATCGGCTGGAGCGTTACGAAAGAGATCCTGACCTCGCTACACGAACAGAAAATGTTTTGTCACAGGACGAAGACAAAAGAGATCAAAGGGAACGCTCTCCAATCGATAGATCGTTCCGATAATCTTTAATGAAGTATGTTTAGTGCGTCAGGGATCAGGAGCAGCAACAAGCCAGCCATTTGTCGTTTGATCGATGCCTTTGCCGGTACCATTTGTTCGAGCACCAGGAAACACAAACTGCTTTTATATCCTATAAATTATTTACATCGCTATTAGTACAGAAACATAAGCCAGTATCAACTCGACATACATCGAAGTCAACAATGCTCTGAATGTAAAGCTCGATTCGTATGATATTTTACTATAGATTGCTTACTCCAACTCAAGTTGTAGGAATCAGTGGGCCGACAATTCTACGTAATGCTACAAAGTTGTATATATAAAAGGTGTGGCTATTAAATAGCCGGACTGATGCTCCAACAATTTTTATTTACCAAATGTTATCCCCTTTAATGTGCCCTTTCCGATCCCAACACGGAAATCTTATTCTCCTCCAAAAATCTCTGGATAGACAGCACCTTGTATGCTGGCGCGTTGTCCTGGTAAAGAATCCATGAGCCGTTCTTCCAGATTTCAGGTCTTTTTTTTCTTAAGCGTTCATAAAGGCTTGTCAAAACCCCCTTATAATACACCTGGTTAACACTCTGACCTTCAGGCACCCATTCAATGTGAGCATTCCTTCGGACATAAAAAAAATTATCATCATTCTTTGAATTTTGACTTGTTTATCCGTGCTTTCTTTTGTCTCGGTGACTGAGACTCTTTCAATGCATGGATTGGCGCTTAGTTTCAGGGATGTATTGAAAAACCATGATTCGTCACAAGTTATTACATTTCCCAAAAACTTTGGATCTTTTTCGATGTTCTCCAGAATGTCAACACACACGTTACTTCGAGTTTTCTTAAGCGAAAAAGTAAGCAGTTTCGGCATCATTTTAGCACAAACTTTCTTCATGTGTAAATTTTCATTTAAAATTTGTCTAATAGTTTCCTAATCGATGTTCACTAAGTCAGCCATTACTCGAATGTGCAGGCATTGATTTGTTCCAATAATTTTACTCACTTGGCGGACGTGAATCTGTGCAATTATGCGCACCAATCAAAAGAAGATGAGCCACAAACACGGTGGTAGTTTAAGTCGCCAGATAAGAAGCGGTACCAATCAAAACAGAATGAGCTACAAACACTGTGGTTATGGGAGTCATAAGACTGTAGCTAAAAGCGTGTGTTTGTAATAATCACAGCAAGAGGATGCCCAACTACGCGCGAAAGAAGCGGCACAAATTAAAAGAGTATGAGCTACAAACAGCGTGGTAGTGGTAGCTACAGGACTCTAGCTAAAAGCGTTTAATTGTGGCAAGTTTGTCATTATTTTGGAACGTACAAAGTAGATAAAAGATGTCTGAATACCAAAATTGAACAATGTATCCATACTGTATGCAACTTGATAATTTCAGTTACTGTGACCATACCAGTTTTTTTCGCGTAATTTTCAAATCTCTTTCTTCTTAAGCTTAAACTTAATAGAACTAAAAAAGTAGATTTCTAATTCTATCGATCGCCGATAATCATTTCGATTTATGTATTTTTACTCTTACTTTCAATAACAGCTGTAACCATCCGGATATATTGAATACATAATATATGTAATAATAAAGCACAATGAATAATATTCTTCACAGAATTATCAATCTGTTTAATACGTAAAATGTATTTAATTAATCGATCTCGTTTATCG
>JAUMHM010000016.1:38539484-38550579 GCA_032362435.1 Melikaiella ostensackeni | reverse complement strand
TAAAAATATTCTGTATTCCTACTGGAAATGGTTCACACGGCCCTGACTGTTTACGTCATAGATCTTGGAAGGGCGTCACGGCCTTTGCAGGCCATACCCGAGACCGTCTTTAAATCGAGGTCCAAGTGTAATTTATATTAGCCAATTGCGTGCGTATTCTTATATCGATGATTGTATTTACTTGCATTTGAAAAATATACATTTCTTAATTTTTGTGTTATAAATCTTGATTTATTATCCGAATTTTGTATAATATATCTCACTGGTTGTATGACTGACCTAATTCCACTCATTCGTATTTCAAAATAATTTTTCATGGACTCTCTTGTCTAATTATCAAAATATAAGTTATAACATTAAAGAAATTGCATCATTTAAATAAAATACAAACTAACACGGGCTAGGCAGCGCACAAGAAAAAAAAACGTCCGTGGACAAACTGATTCTCAGAAGGCCATTATTATCCATATTGACCTTATTCTCCATAAATGAAACTTGATGAAAGTCCGCTTTGAACTGTTACAGAGGATTTTTGTAAAAAAATTTGTATTCAATAACAAAAATGGAAAAAAAATTGAATTTTGAAGTGCACCGTTTTTTAACAAATACATGGATTGATTCAAAAGTGCCTAGAAAAAATGAAGTAGCTATCCAAAAAAGACATCCAATAGCATCGCGAATGTTTAAAAATTCATTGAATTTGTTACAATCAAATAAGTGAATGGGAATGGTTTCGTGGGGATTGACAGCGATTCGTCACTTGATTCGCACTAAATTTGAACATTTTATGGACAAAAAGAGTTTTCTAGTTGAATTAATAAATGTTCATGAATAATTATTTATTTTATAAGAAAGTTTTAAAAACAATTATCCATATCAGGCATTAGCGATGGAATAAATAAACTTTTTCCTAAGAAATTGATCATATATTACCTGGAAATGAAACCTAAGTATCATATTTGGTTATCCAATGAAAATTGATAATTGTTTAAACAATCTTAATTGACAAATGCACTATTTGTTTATTTGTGGACGCACAAACGTGGTTCTTTTGACGCAATCAACTGTAAATAACTAACTTCTAGATTTTTAAGGATATTTCGATAAAAATAAATTATTATTATTTGTAAAGAACAATTGTTTAAACAAATTTTTATCATATCATGCATTTATAAATAAAATTCCACTCTTCTCACGGACTTGACAGTAATTTATTCACCAAAGACTTCCTGCTATAAATTGCTAGAATTTGATGATTGTTAAACGAACTTAATCAACAAATGCATTATTCGACTCTTTTTCAACATTCAAACTCTATTCATTTAGTGTAATCAACTGTTAGTAACAAATTTTTAAACTTTTTTAGATACTAAAATAACTATTCACTATTTTTGTTGCTATTAACGGTGTTATAAACAATTTTTTCTCGGCCAATGTATTTGTAAACTAAAAATTGCGTTTTTTGTGGAATACAGGTATACTTAAAATAACTTAGCAATAATTTCTTGTCATCAGTTGATAACAATTTATGATTTGTTCAAGAAGTTAATACCTAGAAATCTCGAAGAAACCATCCAAAAAAGATGTCCAATAGCGACGCAAATGTTTGAAAATGTATTGAATTTGTTTTAAACGAATGAGTGAATGAAAATGGTATCGTGGGGATTGAAAGCGATTCATCACTTGACTCGCACTAAATTTGAAAAATTTATGGACAAGAAGAATATTTTAGTTTCATTAATGAATTTTCATGAATAATTATTTATTTCATAAGCATGTTTTAAAAACAATTATTATCCATATCAGGTACTTATGATGGAATGAATAAAGTTTTTGCTACGAAACCGATCATACATTACCTGGAAATGAAAGCGAAGTATCATATTTGGTCATCTAATAAAAATAGATAATTCTTTAAACAATCTTAATTACCAAATGCACAATTTGGCTATTATTGAACAAACAAGCTAGGTTCTTTCGACGCAATCAACTGTAAATAAGTAACTTCTGAACTCTTGAGAACATTTTAATGACAATAAATGATTTTTATCGTAAACAGCAATTGCTTAAACAATTTTTTATCATGTTACGTATTTATAAATAAAATTCCAGTTTTTTCACAAACTGAATATCCTTCTATTTAGCATTGACTTCTTCCTATTAATTACTAACATGTGACAATTTCTTAAACAAACTTGATTAACGAATGCATTATTTGGCTATTTTTCAGCATTCAAACTTTGTTCTTTTAGCGTAATCAAGTGTTAATAACAAATTTTTTAACTTCGTTGAGATACCTCGATAACGATCCACTATTTTTATTGTTATTAACTATCTTTAACAAATCATCAATCGTTATAAACAGATAGCAAGAAATTATTATTAGTTATTTTAGGTAGGTATATTCCGCAAAAACCGCAATTTTTAGTTTACAAATACATTAGCCGAGAAAAATTTATTTCCAACATTTTTTATAAAAATGACAATAGTGGATCGTTATCAGAGTATCTATAAAAGCTTACAAATTTGTTATTATAGTTGATTACTCTGAAAGAACAAAGTTTAAATGCTGAAAAATAGTCTAATAATGCATTTGTTAATGATCTTTGTTTAAAAAATTATCAAATGTTAGAAATTCATAGCAAGATGTCGTTGCTGAATAACTGGCTGTTAAGTCCGTGAAAAGAGTTAAATTTCATTTATGAAAATATATGAAAAAGTAATATATAAAACATTACATTTTGTTTAAACAATTGTGTTCACAATAAAAATATTTATTGTCATCCAAATATTCCTAAAAATTTAAAAGTTTACAGTTTATTGCGTCAAAGGAACCAGGTTTGTACGTCCATAATTAGCCAAATAGTGCATTTGTTAATTCTGTTGATATTGGACATTTTTCTTGGATAAATGCTTTATGTTTTTTAGGTATTTTTGAATGAATCCAAATATTTGTTAAAAACGATACACTTCAAGAAACAAATTTTTTTCTCAATTTTGTTATTAGATGAAAAAAATGAAGAAAAACTTCAAAAATCCGTCATGACATTTCGATGCAGAATTTTATCAGATTTAATTTTAAAAAACGTTCAATTCGGATAATAATTGTCTTCTGAAAATCAGTTTGTCCATGGACGTTTTTTTGCCACACTGAGTAGCAGTACTCTGATTTATTCATTTTAATTGTAATAATTTCTCATTGATGAATTATTCTTTAGCATATGTTATAAGAAGAGCTCTTCACAAATTCATAATTTATATATACTTAAATTCTTAAATAAAATCTCTTCACGGAAAATATGTTTGTTTTTGAATAATTACTTACTTATTAGGAAAGCGAATGTCAATTCTCCCGTCATCACGAAAACAGAATTTCAAGTCAATCTTTTTCGTATCAAGGTTTTTTCTGAGAAGAAACTTCTGAAATAACGAGGTTTGATAAGATACTGGATATTCGGAGAATGATATCAGTGATTGTTACTGTTGCCTTATATACTTAAATCTAGTATTTGCGAGGGCGTGACGCACGCTTTCAAGGTTCGATGCAAATGAATATAATTGTGAGATCTTTCAGTGCGTGATAATTTATTATTTGTAAACATCGAAAATTTGAAGAGGAAACTGTGACATAGTAATAAAAAGCTTTGACTTTATTCCGATTTAGGGCCAATTTTTTTACTGATATAATGAAATATAAAGGGTCGTAATTCAACTTTGAAATTAAGAAATATGACGAAAAAAAATATAATCATGTTTTAAATTCATAAAAAACAGTTTTGAATAAATAGATATTTATTTATTGAAGACCTAATTGTTTATAAGTGAGATTGAGTTTTATTATAGGGTATAAATTATTTACAACTAAGCAAGGGGTTAATTACTGCTGCAATATGGTGTACACTCTCTCTGCAATCTTATGCAATCTCATGCAATCGCATGCAATGACATGCAATCCCATGCCACCCTTCAAAATCCCATTTCATCCCCCCTTACCAAAAAAACATTATATGAAATTCAGTACAGGTCCATCATGATTTTTCTATAATGAATTTCTTATAATTTTTTTGCGATTTAAAAAAAATCATTATAGAAAATCATTATATGAATGGTGTTAAAATGTTAAAAGAATTGATCCAAAAAATGGAGAAACTACAAACGAATGATTTATGTATCTATTTATTTACCCAACGTAGGATTCCAATTTTACCCACAAAATTCAACAGAATTCCACAGATTTTAAGGAATTTTACAGAATTCAAAACGTGTTCAAACATTTCAAATACACTAATGAATTTCATCAATTTCAAGGAATTTCAAAGAATTTCCATCGATTTTAAGAGATTTTGTCAGATTCAATAAGAGTTTCACGAAATTTGAAATGATTCCAAACATTTCCAAACATATCAGGGAATTTTAAAATATTTCAAATGATTTCAAGGAATTTTGTTAGATTTTGAAACATTTGAAGGGATTTTAGAGGTTCTTAAATATCCAAACATTATCGCGGATTTCAAGGGATTCCAAAGAATTTCAAAAGATTTAACAAATTTCAGGGGACTTTGAAGCAATTTTCAGGATTTCCAAAGATTTCAAGAGATTTCTAGAAAACATTGAAAAATAAATGAAATAAAAGGAAATTTCAAGGGATTCCTTACGACTCCGAAAATTTCGTGCGATAATAAGGTATTTTGAGGAAATTCATGAGATTTTAGGGATTTTATTTAATCTCCAAAGACTTCTAGGGATTTTAACAATTTTTTAAAAAAACTTCGATGAATAATTTCAATGTAATTCTCATTGAAGGGATTTTAAATGATTGATGCTTATTTTAATGAAAATTCACGGTTTCCAAAGATTTCGAGAAATTTCAAGAGATTCCAAAAAATTTTGAGAGATTTAAATAATTTAAACGGATTTTAAAGAATTGAGGAGGATTTGCAAAAATCCAAGGGATTATTAGCGATTCCAAACATTTCAAGGGATTTTAAGGCATTTCAAAGTCATTCATAGGATTTAAAGGATTTTATTGAATCTCTAAGGATTTGAAAGATTTCAAGGGATTTGAAATGTTTCTAGAGATTTGAAGGCTTTTTGAGAACTTTAACGAATAACTTTAATTCAATTTATATGCAAGGGATTTCACATGATTCCAACTTATGTTAAAGGATGTTTACGATTTCCAAAGATTTCTAGGGATCTTAACAAGTTTTTTATCTTAAAACTCTGATAAATAATTTTAATTCAATTCACATGCAAGGGATTTTAAATGATTTATGCTTATGTAAATGGATTTTTACGATTTCCAGAGATTTCAAGGAATTTCGAAGGATTGCAAACGATTTTATGAGATTTAAATAATTTCAATGGATTTTAACAAAGTTAGGAGGATTTGAAAAGTATGCAAGGGATTTTAAAGCATTTCAGGGTAATTCACAGGATTTGAAGGATTTTATTGAATTTACAAGGATTTGCAAGATTTCAAGGCATTTGAAATGTTTCTAGAGATTTGAACGTTTTATTTCGAGAACTTTAACGAATAACTTTAACTTAATTTGTATTCAACGCATTTCAAATGATTTCTACTCATTTTAAAGGATATTTACGATTTCCAAAGATTTCAAGGGATTTTGAGCAATTTCAAGGAATTGTAACCATTTCAAGAGATATAGAGGAGTTAAAAAAATTGTAAATGATTTTAAGTCATTTCAAGAAATTATGAAGAATTACAAGACATTTACGAAATTTCAAGAGATATGAAGGAATTGAATAATTTCAATCGATTTCAAAGATTTTAAGTTATTTGAAAAGATTCCAAAAAAAATTACAAGACATTTAAAAAATTTCATGGGATTTCAAAGAATTTTGCAGGGTTTCCGAAGATTTCAAGGGACTTCTAGTGAACTTCGGGAAAATAATGAACTTAAATTTAATTTCAAGGAATTCTTAGCGATCCCAAAGGTTTCAAGGGGTTTTAGGGTATTTCAAACAATTTTACAAGATATAATAGATTTCATTCAGTGTCTCGGGATTTGAAAGATTCCTAGAAATTTGAAAGATTCATAGAGATTTGAAAGATTTAAAGAGATTTGAACTGGGTTTTTTCAGAAAACTTTAATGAAATCAAGAGATTTCAAGATATTTCTAGGAATTTCAATGTTTTCTACTTATTCTAATAGATTTTAACGATTTCTGAAGATTTCAAGGAATTCAAGGGTTTTCAAGGGATTTCTATAAAACTTAACGCCACAAATTTAATTTATTTCAAAAGATCGAAACAAAATCCACTCTATTATGAAAACCTTGTGTACACCAAAAAGGAACACGCCAAAAATTTCACAAATCAAAAATGGACTTTTTGACTACCCGTTTTTTCGGCTCATTAGAGACAGGTGCACAATACATGTACACAAACATAAAGAAAAAAGAGGGAGAAAAAAGAAAGAGTCAGCCAAAACCGTCCTCACACTCTTTCTTTTCTCCGTCTTTTTTATACTACTGGGGACCCAACATGTTTATTAATAATTTGAATATGCACACTCAAGTGCGTTATATCAAGATGTTATTTCAAATTCATTACGTAAATTTATCAGAATATTATTGATTCGACATTCATAATTTTAATCGAATATTGAAATGCTTCAATATAAATTCATATATATTGTTCAAAATCAAATATTTTTACAACTAAAAAGTACAGAAATTTAAGCGTTTCGAATTAAGTTATTAAAATTTGAATTGAATAACTTATTTTTTATAAATTATAAATAATAATTTTCAAATTGTGAAAAAATTGAATATATCATTAAAAATATTTATCAAACAAATATAAGGGTAATAAATACAATGGATATTATCAAATATAAAATTCTTCAATTCGAAAAATATTAAGAAATATATTGTTGAGCATAATTATTCAATTTTAAAATAACTTTTTTTACAGGTAAAATTTGAATGATAAATGTTATGTTTTAATAAATAATTGAAGTTGACATACATAAAATGATCATTCATTATACTTAAAATGGATTATACATATTTCAATGTATTTTGGAAATATGAAAACATTTCATAACTTGCGATTAATATATTAAAATTATTTCTGTGATTTGTATAATATAAGTTTTTTTTCATTTAATATGATTTCATGAAAATTATATAATTATTTTAAATATTTGAGAGTTTATAATGAATATTTTTAAATGATTTTTCGATAAATATTGATGCCTTAATCATAAATATGGTAATAATATATCATATATATTTCAGTTATCATAATTTTTTTATACATTTTGATGTTTACAATTACATTACTACAAATACATGATTTATGATATTTTCCAAAAATTTAATCATATTTACATTTTATAATTAAAAGATAAATTTTAAACAAAAAATCATATTATTTGAAAGTATTATTATGATAATTATTATTAATATTTGCTTACGTATTTATCAAGATGGTTAAGTTTTTAATTCAATTTTCAAAGTGATTTATAGCCCTGGAAATTTTAATAATAGTAATCGTTAGTGAAATAATTATTCGTTAAATACATTCATTAAATACATTATTTCAAAATATATTTTCAGGAATAATTTAAATAGTCAAAATATTTTTATAAATGAGTAGTTATTCAAAAATAAAATAAATCACTAAATAATTTTTAAAAAATTCACATATAATTTTGAAATTTCAATTTAGATGCATACCTATCTTTTTTATGGTTACATAAACGATAAATCATATACATTTTATTGTTGATACAAGGAAGTGAATTTAAAAAATTGAAAATTGGAAAAATTAAAACTTGGATTCTCATCTTTAAAACGAGGAAAAGAACATAATGAAATATTATATTGTTATAACATTATAATTAAATAAATTCAGGATTTGATTGATTTTTGAAATTGCATTAATTTTATATTCTCAAAAAAATGAATGAATCTATTCACAACATAAAAAGGAATAATTTTAAATTTTAAATCAAACATTTAAATAATTTTTAATTGACATTTTTATATAACTTTTTAATTTCAGTTTCGTATGTATCAATTATTAGTAAAAATTTATAATATATTTATAGCAATTATATAGTATAATTTAAGATTCATTTTTATAATTATCAATTCATTTGAATATGATTCCAACTGTACAAGGATCCATAATCACAAATTTCAGAGGAGGGTCTGTAAAACCATCATCAAACAATTCACGGACGATAGGAGCCATCACAGATGATGAATACAAATTAGAAGTTAGAATAAATAATTTTGATCAAAAATATGATTTTAAATTAAGAGAGAAAGTGGAATTGTGTGAAAGGATGTCGATAGGAGCGCCTGACGGTAATTTTTAAATAATTAAAAATATGAATTTTTTATTCAAATGATTAAATAAAAATGAATTTTAATAATTATATTTAAAATATTGAATTTCAGGGATAGTATTTCATTCCTCTGTTAATGGAAGGGAAAATATAAAGAAGATAAATGGAAGGATGTCCATTAAAACAATGCACAAAAAGACTAAAACGAAAGAAAAATCAAAAACAACATTTGATAGACCGTCAAAAATAGGGGTATAAAATATAAAATGAATTATATTAAACTATTTAAATTAATTTATATATATCTTTATTTTTTATACAGAAATTGGAATTATGGCTATTAAAAGGCTTCAACAGAATGAAAAATTATGAAAACATCTAAACATTATTAATAATAATTTTTCAAATTTCATTTATATATAATACTCATTTAATATAATGTGAATAATTAGGCATTGACTGAGAACAAAAATATGTAACGTTTTATAAAATTAATAAATAAAATTATTTCATTACATAAGATTTTGTTCTATCGGATTGCGAAATGGCAAATGGCGAAAATACTAATCAATAGTTGAAAAATGTCATTCGAAATTGAAAAGCTAAAAGCACAATTTTTTCACCACTTATTCACCTAAAACGATAATTCACCAATAACAACCTTAAATCTCGTAAATCGCGGTTTGTTGCGATTTATTCTTTGGCACAATAATTTTTATAGATACAGATTAAAAGCAAATGATCAGTTAAAAAAATCTTCAGATCTTAAAGAAATTTCTTCAAATTCTTCAGAAACCGCAGACGTGTAAAAATTTCTTCAGACTTGAAGAAAAATCCCCAGACCTGACAGCACTGCTGCTCACCCGGAATCGTGTCGCCGCCGTCGCACGAAATTCGTGGCGTGCTGCGATACCAGCGCTTGGACGGCCGCTGTGCCAAATTTCTTTCCAAATACTAGAAGGAGGGCGTTCCGCGCGTAGAGTCGTGTGCGATTGTGTCACGGATGTCATAATCTGACGTAATTGAAGTCACCGACATTTGTACGCTGCACGCATGCGAGTACGGCCCAACGAGTGCGAGGTACGCACAGCAATTTGCCTTCGATTCGATATTGTAATTGTGCTCCTTGGTGGCAAAGTTATTGACCGGCTAAAGGCTAAACAACCGCTCGACTTTCTGATTAGAATTAATCAAAGCCTTTGGATATCAAAGCACTGAATGTTCACTGTTCAGCCTTTGTTGCGCCAATTCCTTGTTGTCAAACGCTGTATAAAAAATTATACGTTGGAATGTTCATAGCATAGACTTGTGCCTAATATAGACGTCAAGAAATGATACAACATGTGTTATTACACAAGAGAGATAAAGTAGCAACAAATAATAACCATGTTACGCAAGTGATTTTGTTCGGAATAGTTTACTGCCTCTCTCAGTTCGAATCAGCGAAATATTTCTGAGATTTTAGTCATGATTCACTGGTCTTTCAGTAGAAAAAGTTACTGAAGTTTCAGTAAGAATCACCGAAAGTGGAAATTAAGTGAACTGTCAAGGATGTGCAGTGAATTTTCATTTAATTTAGGATAGCAAGAAGCAAGTCAATTGTTTCCAGTGAAATTTCACTGATTGAATTTAAGAGCAAGAGCCATTTCATATGAATCAATTTTATAATACACTGTCAGCCTTAAAAAATCACTTATGAGATGAATTAATAAAATTGTTATTATGCTTTAGTAATTTTTTAGCAATGATTAGTAAAAATGTTTACCAATGCATTCAGCAAACAAATTAACACTGTTTTATTAGTAACTCCATGCTGATGCAGATTGTACGTAAAAACGTTGCTTATTACAACTTTCAAAAATAAAATGTGTCATACGCACCACTGATACCATTATTGATGTCTAGAAGATAATTATATAAAAGTAAAATGTTAAAATCAGTTCAAGAACAGCTTTCCATGCGTTTTTGCTGAAACAGAAAGCATGATCTGTAATATTTCGAATATACAGCTCCACAAATGAAACTCGACACACTTTAAGCGATCGCAGGTGAGATGAAAATGGTGACAAAAGAGGACTTCAGTTTTTCATTCGTATGCATTTTAAGCTTCTCTTTTTTTCTAATTCGATTTAAAACTACACAGATATGAATATCAAACTTAATAGAAGCATAAATATTATCCGCTGATAATATTACTGATATCTAGAAAATAATTATATAACAGTTAAATGTTAAAATCAGTTCAACGATTGCTTTCCATTCCTACTGCGTTACAAAAAAAAATAATTAAAATATTAAAAAATATGGAAAAAAAAAATAAATTGGATCATCATATACCCACGTCCACGTCACGTCGTTGGTTCTGGGGTTAAGCTGAGAGAGTAATATTAAATTCATTTGTGGAGTTGTATATTCGAAATATTGAAAATCATGCCTTCTCATTTATTAAAAACGCATAAATATCAGTTTTTGAACTGATATGTTGAACATTTTACTGTTATATAATTATTTTCAATATAACAATAATGGTGTCAATGGATAATATTCGAGCTCCTATTAACTCTTTTAGGGGCAGTGGGACGTATACGTCCCACCTTTTTACTTTTAGAATTTTAAAATATTTCTTTCATATTTCTATAGTTTGTATATGCAAATAAACCGAAATTCTTGTTACTTCCTTTTCATTTTTGTTACTCTATAGTTCTTGAAAAAATTTCGAAATGCATATCAAAGTATATAATATAAAAGTTGGATGCTTATATAATTTTGGT
>JAUMHM010000016.1:38514769-38526654 GCA_032362435.1 Melikaiella ostensackeni | reverse complement strand
CCTTCCTCGTACTCTGTGAACTCGTTCTTGGCAGAATCACTCTCCCTTCGTTCGATCCTGGCCCTTTTCGCGAGATCACTCATGCGCTCCTCCGATCGGATGATCCGACTCTTGTCCCGATCGTTGGCTAACAAAACAAAGCTCGAACGTTGCGCGCCGCGGCAACTCCGTGCGGAGCGTGACAAAGCTTGCGCAAAACCCGTTTTCCGTTTCGAATCCGGGAAAATCCTTTTGGTATACTATTCCTAGATCCCTAATATTTGAATAAATAAAAAAAAATAGATTTTCTGAAACCGTTCCATGAGAACACCCCATTAATAGATTTAAAACCAAAAAATCTGTAAAAATCATAAGATCAAAAAAAAATCGACATAAAAAACCTATTGAGGATTTAATATCAAATGATTTTTGGTAAATTTTTCAATTTTCTTATTAACTGGAAAAATCTTTAAGTTTAAAATGAAATCTACTTTATCATAAAAATTTGTTTGTACTGAAATAGAAAATACTAGAAAGTTCTATGGATCTGCGCATGGCAAACTTTTCAACCCAATTGAAGAGAGATTTCTCAAATTAATTGGTAGTCTCATTCAAAGTTTCTTTGTTCATTTATTTTATTTATTGTATATATTTTGAAATATATATATATATATATATATATATATATATATACAATAAAATATAATATGTAATAATAATATATATTTTTCATTCATTTATTTCTTCCTTCTTGTTAATATCAAATATCTTTCTTCGGAAACCCCATGAATCTTGCATCTTATCAATAAGTCTATCTGTAGTACATCCAATCTCAGTTTTTTACTAATTGAATAAAATTCTTTAACATTTTTCACCGGTCCTCCAGTTACGTTTACTTTTTACTTTTCTTTCAGATAACTCTTCGGAAAAGACGCGGATGTCAGAAGAAGTCAAGAAGGGCGGAAACGAAAATGAAATTGGGCGTTAACGGTTTGATCGTATTTATTGCTGTTCGCGGCGCGGCGATGCGATAGGACGATAGATCGTGGTTTTACGATGCAGACATTTATTTTCGTTAATCTTGTGACCCGTCAATGTCAAGAAATATGTTCTTGAGGTCAATGGTGCATCTGCCTGAGTGCTATCGTTATATAAGTGATCGCAAATGGCAGGGCTGTCGCAATTAGGGATACCGATATACGAGCTTCGATCGCGTGCAAGGCAGAACGATACGATGTAGCCCGTTGTAACAATGTTGTACCTTGTGCACTACGAGAGGAAGGCGCGTGTTGCAATCTTCCTGCTCTTCACCACAGAATCGAGCCATCTAAGTAGGTCCCTATCGCTTTATCATAGAAAACGTCATGCAACAAGAAATGGCAAAGTAGCCCAAAACTCGAAACAATAATGCACACGATTCACAAATAATTTATCTTGATTTTGTTTCAAAATTTTCAATCACGCTTCAAAATCACATGAAAAATTCTCTTATCAATTTTGTTCGAGAATGGTTATTATGAGCTACATCTTTTAGAAAATCTCCTCTTTCTTAACTCATCTTTCATCCTATCCTACCCTATGTACAATTCAGATATAAAGTAAAATTTACCCCTCACAGCCCCTCCCCACACTTTTTCTCATTTTACAACTCCCATCGCTCTCCCTCACCATCCCTAACTTCCTCGCACTTCAACTTTCCTCATTACACCTCCCCTCACTTCCCCTTACTTACCATCATTTCTCCTCACTTCTTATTACTACTCTTCCTTCATTTTCCCTTTCCTAGTCCTCCTTCACTTCCCCACCTTCACTTCACCACGCTTCCACTTACTTCCACCCCCCCCCCCTTATTCATCTTGATTTTATTTCAAAATTTTCAATCACGCTTCAAAATTACATGAAAAATTCTCTTATCAATTTTGTTCGAGAATGGTTATTATAAGCTTCATCTTTTAGAAAACCCCCTCTTTCTTAACTCCTCTTCTATCCTATCCTATATGTACAATTCAGATATAAAATAAAATTTACCCGTCACAGCCCCTCCCCACACTTCTCATTTTACAGCTCCCATTTTTCCCTCTCACCATCCCTAACTTCCCCGCACTTCAACATCTCTCATTACACCACCCCTCACTTCCCCTTACTTGCCATGATTTCCCCTCACTTCCTATTACTTCCCTTCCTTCATTTTCTCTTCCTTAATCCTCCATCACTTCCCCACCCTCACTTCGCCACGCTTCCCCTTACTTCTCCTCCACCCCTTATTCCCCCTCACTCCCCCTTACTTCCTCACCATCTCCTCCATAACCCCTTTTCTAAGAGTAACGGATACCCGACCAAAAGGGTTTCCTCCCAGGGCTACGAAATCATAAAAAATTACGATTTATTAATAACGGATAACAATTTTTGAATAACTGTAACGAAAACAAAATTCTTCTATAAGTGAAGAAATGTAAATGCAGTTGTCATTCTTTAAACTATATTTCCATTGTGCGACGCTTTAATCCACTTTTGGATAAAAATTTAACACCTTGGGATTTTGTGTGTAAATGTCACTTTATACGACATCAAGAGTAATTAAAATCAAACAGAAGGTGCGAATATTTTATTGTTTTCGTGATTAAATTTATATTAAAATTAATTATAGATACTTTTTCTATATTTTATTTGTATAATTCATTGAAAATTATCTCATGTAGCATTAAAAAGCAAATTTTGTTCCTCATCGTCAAAGTTTAAAAATAGTAATAATAACTCATTTTTCCATCTTATTTGACAGTTTTTAAAAGTATTTTTCATGAAATTAGTTCCATTAAAATGGCCTTTTTTTAAATGTGAAATAATTGTATAAATTAGACCTTAGGTAACTTCAAAATAGCCAAAAAAATGCAAAATTAGCATTGTTAAAAGTTGGAATTTTGTCTTTTAATAAAAAAAGGGACGATAAGTTTCTCTGAATAAAAAAGGAAAGATTTGTAAGAGATATTAAAAAGAAAAATTAAAATAAGTGTGCTTTTAGCCAAACCCAACAAATTTAATTTTTGTTGATATTTCAAAAAATGCTAACTTGATCAAAAATTTTGTTTCTGAAACATGATTTCATATAATTATTTGTTATCGAAAAATGTACGCACGAAAAATTCGCAATAGCTTTGCGCCCATAGGAAAAAAGTGCGATTTTTCAAAGTTTATAAACTTTCACCCTCTCTGTGGTCGCTAAAAATAATATCCAAAAAATTAGAAAATGTGACAGGTGATCCTCATAGAATACCATGAATTTTCCACAAACCCGAAAGACAGATATAAAAAAAATTTCTCTAGTTTTGGCGAGTAATATCCAAAAATTAAAAAAATTAAACTTTTTGGATTTGGATAATGGCATGCTTATTCTTAATTTTTTTAAACATCTTCCACAAATATTTTCTCTTTTTACTTGGAGAAACTTATCGTCGTTTTTCTAAATAAAAAAAGAAGGTTCCAACTTTTGATAATGCTAATTTTGCAAATTTTTTTGGCTATTTTGAAGTTGCCTAATGACTAATTTATACAATTATTTTACATTTAAAAAAAGTGTTGGGTTGCCTTCATTGAAGTAGAACTAGTTTTGTTAAAATTACTTTAAAATTTTTTTGAATAAGTCGTCCGAATAAGCTATAATTATTATTCGTAATCTTTGACGATAAGAAGCAAAATGTGCTTGTTAATGCTACATGAGTTAATTTTCATTGAATAATACAAATTGAATATAAATAAGGTATCTATTATTGAATCTAATAAATGGTGATGCAAGAGTGGATTAAAGCGTCGCACAATGAAAAAAAATTTTTTTTTAAAGAAATGACAACTACTATACATTTGAATTTTTCTACGTAGATCGATGTCAATTGTTCTTCCATTTTGCAACACTTTCATCCACTGTTGGATACTTTTGTATTACGCTACCTCAGACAGCCGTCTTTACAAGAGCAGATCTCTTTGTACGGCAACTCAGATTTCCTGTAACCACACATTTTATTGGCATTTTATTTGTCCTACAGTAACATGTCAAAATATCTGTATACGCCCTAGGAACTGGCTCAAGGTTCACAAGGACAGGCATTAATTTTGTTTTGATCCAGCCTCCACACCCAATTCTCCAGAGATGTCAATTCTTCTATGGGTGCGATAAGCATACTCCAACAAAGTCACCTGAAAGATTAATATATTATTTAACAGTACGAACAAATTATCAATTTTAGTATTTCACACACAGTAGCTTTATACATTGTTTTTATTTGAAGATGACCACTTATAAGTTGTAGGTGCAGTGCATCAGTGCATCCAGTGGTTGTATCTTTATCTACCGTCTTAAGAAACGAACAATTTTTACTCACGCAAAAAAAACAAATATGGTTTTTTTATTTCATTTTATTTTTATTTATCACAGATTGTCACTGCATGCAAAGACAAGAGAATCATTTGCTAAAGGGGATCGACATATGAGCAGGCGTTGTGAATGGGTATTCATGTCTCTTAGTGAAAACAAGGCAGACCTCGCCCGCTTTCTCTCAGAGGAGCTTGTTTGCCATGAGTTAGGAAGTACTGAAGTAGTTGTCTCCGGAGGATTTGCAGATAAGGAAGAGGTCAGATAGACTAAGCCCAATACTGATATCAGCATTCTATCCGCATCTCACAAAAAAGTTGATGCATGCATCGTATTGCACGTAGTTCAGAGTGATGCAGACGCAGTATTGTAGTTTGGGTGAGAAACACGGACATTTGCTTGCTGCTCATTCACCACTTTAATAAGATGGCATGCTCCACGGCCTGGATTGTAAGTGAAATAGCTAAAGATAGGAGATACACACCCAATCATAACGTTTGCTCACATCAAGATCCCCTTCAGCAAAAGAATCTCTTATTTTCGGGCGCAGTGACAGGTTGTAATTCCACATTCAATATAGCCGCCATTCGGAAGAAAACTGCGTGGGCATCTTATAAGGGAGAGGTCTGTCACCTTTTGACGAATTTTGGGCTCATTCATCTGCGTCAGTCTGCAATTGCCAGCGCAAATAAGTGCATAATTCAATTCTATAAGATAAGAAAGCAGTTTTTAACGTTTTATTAAACACATATAATTTATGAACTTTGTGCATATCAACACTGTTACTTTGCTAAACAGGTAGACATAGATACAGCCGCGTGAGGCGCAGCAACGCACCAGCTGATCGGGACAAGTGATGCACTGCGCCAACACCTTATGAGGAGTCATCATCAAGTAAAAACAACATATAAAGCTATTGAGTGTGAAATACTAAAATTTAGAATTATTTCGTACTGCTAAATAATATATTAACCTTCCAGGTGACTGTTAGAGAATGCTCATCGCACCCATTCAAAACTGCCATCTCTGAAGAATTGTCGGTTGAGGCTGGATCAAAACAAACTCATTCCGGTCCTTATGAATCTCGAGTCAGTCCCTTAGGCGTATGAAAACATTCTGACATGTTACTGTAGAACCGAATGTGCCAATAAAATGTGCGATTGCAGGAAATCCGAGTTGTTGTGCACAAAATTCTGCTCTCGCAAAGGCGTAATGAAAACTGTAATTGAACCAGCATTATGTCAATCGGCCTCTGTACTAATTATATTCTTGTTTAGGCAGTTTCTTTTTAAATTTTCATATATTTTCTCTTACGCAAACGCTGTATGCTCTTTTGTAAATGATTACTCTCGTCTTGCTGAGATAATATCCGTAGTCCAACTCACGCGTAAGGGCACTGTAGTAGAACTGAATAGTTTCACACTTGTAGCTTTTTAAACGAGATTTTTTGACCAATGGCTAAGCAAAACATGGACTAAGAATAAAAACGACGGTATCATGGCTGTCATCTTTGATTCCGGGGTTTTAATTAAGATTTCGAAGTAGCAACATGCATTTTCGGATCCAACGGGGATTATCCACCCTAATAAAGTTGTTTCCCCAAATGTTATATATAATGTTTCTTGCAGTGAAACGAGAGCCCTTTATCAGAATTTATCCTACTCTATGAACAACAATAATTTTTTTCCAGATAAATAAAGGAGCTCAAATTCTCTAATTTTATATAAATACGGCTTGCAGAATGATTTTCTGAAGTCCAATCGCTGATAATCTTCACAAAGGTGAATGTTGAAATTTTTACAATAAATTATTTATCTACCAGGAGGTTAAGCATGTGAATAGGTCGGCAGCAGGAGAGGGCCGCTATCGCTTAGAAAAATGCGCTATTTACGATTTCTAGTAATCTTGAGAAAAATCTCGGCGTTGCCAACCATAGAGGAGGACAGGTGCGCTACCGAAGAGTTTCCTTGTGCCGGTCGTACGATGGGTTCCTCGGTTATCTGATTCCTAATAACTCTAAGCATTACTCTGTTGGCTCGAGGAGGAAGGACGATTTATACGCAGGCAAGAACCAAAGATACGAGGTACCCAGTAGGCGAGAGTGAGATTTCACAAACGCGTTTGATTCTCTCCTCAAGCCAATAGATTTTCCTTGCACCGCGACTAATGGCCTTCTCAACCAGAGCAAAAATTAAAACCTGCTAGATAAGGTACTTATTTATTGCAGAACATGTGTTTGCCTCAACATTATCGTTAAACGTATTAAACAAAAGTGCCTCTCGGGTAAAACATTACTTGCTTGTCGTTTAAGTCTTCTCACTCAAACTGAGTTTGCAAAAGGGAATCGAATTAGGCATTGAAAAGTTATGATTCAATATTACCATTGTTCGGCACGTTGTCAGACAAATATAACACGTAACATTTATCGTTGCTCTTAAAAAATTTGTAAGCATTTATCTTGATGTCACTTTTGTTTAATTGAGAAGTGCAAATGAATTTAAGTGAACTTAAGTAAGTTTGACTAAATGCAATTAAAATTGAGTTCGACTGAATGTAAGGGAACTCAATAGAATTAAAAAGAATTTAAGGAAAATAATGAGAAAACAAGAGGATCTAACAAATTGAAGAGAATTGAACTTCATTCAATTCAATTCCACTGAAATGAAGGAAATTAGACAGGGTTGATATGATATTTATTCTTAAGTGTTGTAATTTCTAATTAATCTACCGTGTTTGGGAGCATTCCGGGCATCCGGTTAAGATTTCAAAGTGGCAACAAGCATTTTCGGATTTAGCGGGATTTTTTCGTCCTAAAAAAGTTGTTTTCCCAAATGTTATATAAAATGCTTTTTGAAGCTTCAATAACTGGAAATTAGCCTGCTCTCTACATTTTTCTACATCAATGTACAATTTGTTCTGAGCAGATATGTTTGCTGCGTTGAAGTAAAATTGTTACAAGTTTGCCCAACCTTAAAATAAACTTTTCATGAGAATTTTTAAGTCGTAAACATTTTTGTGTCAGTAACTCACGTGTATGACTTATCCGAATTCTCGAAAAATCTTTCCGGGCATTTCCGTCGGACGTGACACCTTTTTTGAAATACTTCTGGAAGATATGGTTACCTTCTTCAGTCTGGTGACAGTTGACAGCAGTTTCGTCGAAGGCGAAAACACAAAATCCCGCTACTGGGCCTGCATAATACATGGCTCTGTGTTTTAGCTACTGGTTATACATTCAGAAAACAGATTACCACTTCTCACAAAAACGACAGGATAAAAGATTGCATGAGCGTACATTTCATTATAAGCACAAAATATAGTTAGTAAATTGTAAACAAACCTTTCTAAGTGGGAGAATTAATTCTTTCATTCTATTTAATAATATTGTGATCTTCAACTATAACGTTTAAACAGTGACTTCATCTACAATTGAAAGAATTATTTATTTTATTATTTTATAAAATTGAAAAGGAATACATTATCCAGTATCGGGAAGCCCTCGGTGTGCACTGTGCAGTGCTTATCAATGTGCTGTTGAAAGTTTCATTTGGAAACTTTCACTCTGAAAGTTCAAAAATGCAAAATTTATAATCAATGAAATTTTTAACAAAACTAAAATGTTAATTTTGAATCAAACAGTTCAATCCTTTCCCAAGACGTTGAATTTTCAAGCCAAAAAGACAAATTTTCTACAAAACAATTGAATTTTCAATCCGAAAATATGATTTTTCAACAAAAAAGTTAATTTTCTACCAGTTAAGTTTTCCAGAAAATAGTTTAATTTTTTATCTAGTAGTTGAATTTTCTACCAGAACAATTTAATTTTATCCAAGAATATGAGTTTTCAACAAATAAGTTAAGTTTTAATTAAACAGTTTAATTTTCCATCAAATTGTTGAATTTTCAAGACAAAAAGAAGAAAAAACAGTTTCTTTTTCAACCCGAAAATATGAATTTTCAAAAAAAAGTTCAATTACAGCCAAATAATTGATTTTGTAGCCAAAGAGGTGTATCTTAAAAAAAAAAATTTTGAACGAAGTAATTCAACTTTCAATCAAGCAGTTGAATTTTCAACCAAAAAAGATGGTTTTATAATCAAAGAGTTTAATTTTCAACTAAAAAAATTAATTTTATACCAAGGAAACTATTGTTGTGCCAAAAAAGATAAATTTTCAACAAATCTGTTGAATTTTGAAACCAAAAAGACGAAATATATACAAAACAGTTGAGTTTTCAGCCTGAAAACAGGATTTTTTTAACAAAAAAGTGAATTTTTTACCAAATACTTGAATTTTTAAATTAATACTTCAGTTTTCAACCGAGAAGATAAATTTCTACCAAAAGAAACAAATTTTCAAACAAATATATGAATTTTCAACAAAAAAAGGTCAATTTTCAATCAAAAATATCAATTTTCAACAAAAAATGAAATATGTACAACGATGAATCTTCAACCAAAAAAAAAGAATTTTTTACAAAGTAGTTCAACTTTAAACCTAGAAGTTGATTTGTCAACCAAAAAAATGAATTCTTGACAAAACATAATAGTTGATGATATATCAACAAAAATATTTTTCAATTTGAAACCAAAAACAGTTGATTTCACGCACGAAAAACTAATTAAAAAAGTAAATTTTGGTTGAAGATTCAATTATTTGGTTGAAAATTTCCTTTTGTTTTGTTGTTTGAAAATTAATCATTCTTAACTGAAAATTCATCTTTTCAATTTTTGGTTTAAAATTGATCGTTTTTAGATAAAAATTCAACTGTTTGGTTGAAAATTCATACATTTTGTTGTAAATTCCTACTTTTTGCTAGAGAATTAATCTTCTCAATCGAAAATTTAACTAGTTCGCTAAAAATTGAACTACTTTGTTAAAAATTTATTTTCATAGTTGAAGATCCATCTCTTTGTTTGAAAACTCAACTATTTTGTTGAAAATTCGATTTTTTTTGTTGAAAATAATTTTCTGAACTGCAATTTTAACTATTACTATTAATTAATTTTAACTATTATTATTATATTATATTATTTTTGGTTAAAAGTTGATTGTTTTTAGTTTAAAATTCACCATTTGGTTGAAAATTATTATTTTTTTGGTTGAAAATGAAATTTATGATTCAAAATTTATATTTTCGGGTTGAAAATTCAACTGCTTTGTTGAAAATTCGTTTGTTTTGGTTGGAAGTCCTATTATTTTGGTAGAAAATTCAACTTTTTGGTTGAAAATTAACTTTTTGGTAAAAAATTTATAGTTTCGGGTGGACAATTCAAATGTTCTCTGAAAGATTCGCCTTTTTTCGCTGTTTGGTTAAAAATTAATTTGTTTTGATTGAGGATTCAATTATTTTGTTGGAGATTCGTCTTTTTCGGTTGAATTAAACTCTTTTTGTTTTAAAATAAAAATATTTTTTGTTGAAATATCGACTATTACATTTTTCGTGAAGAATTCATCTTTATTGTTTAAATTCGATTGTTTCTGATTTGAAATTAATTTCTTTTCGGTTGAAATATTAAAACTATTATATATTTGTAGAGTCGACCAAGAACAGAACCTCATTGGAACGGAAACAAAGTCTATGGCTTACTATCTCTGTTTTGTAAATTTTAAAAAAATTTAAAGAAAAACATAAACTCAAAGTCATTTGATGCAACTAAAATTCTTGGCTTGAATATTCAACTCCTTGGATCCAAATTCAACTGGCTTTGCTTAAAGTTCAATCTTTTCTATTAAAGATTCGATCAATCGTTCGAAAATTCATCATTGTAAGTTGAAAACTCCTGTTTTCTCAAAAATTCGTCCCTTTCGCTTGAAAGTTTATCTATTTGGTTGTAAATGCAACTGTTTGGTTGACAATTCCTTTTTTTTTTAATTTATGTTTCATACGTTTAATATTCAACCATTTTGTCAAAAGGTCATCTTTTTTTTTCAAGATTTCAACTGTTTTGTTGAAAATTCGTCTTTTTGGATAGACAATTTGTCCCTCTTGGTTAAATTCATCTTTTTGGTAGAAAATTCAGCCGTCTTATAGAAAATTTGTCTCTTTGACTTAAAGATTCAACTATTTATTTAAACATGCAACTGTTCGTTGTTGAAGTTTAAACTCTTTTGCTTAAAATTTCGACAATTTGGTTGAAAATTCATCTCTTTTGGTAGAAGATTAATCTTTTTTTACAAAAAACGGCAGTTAGCAAATAACAATAAAATAATGTATAAAACATAAATAAGTTTTATGTATAAAATTTATAAAAAGTCTTTGAATTGAATGATTATCAATCATGATGAAAGTTTCAAACTTCAGCGCTTTAATTGTCATGCATCTGTGATAACCTCACAATTTTATGTTATTTCTAACTCAGTTTATTCGAAATTAAAACAATTTCTATACTTTTTTTAAACGTAAGGTGTAGTTTCTGAAATTAAAAAGCCTTTTTTCAATGTAAAGTAGGTATTTTCCATTTATAATTATTATAAATATAACTAGAAATGTTAATGTTTCAAAAGTTTCACTGACTTTGAAGCTTTTCATCGAAACTTTCAACTGAAAGTTTCAAAAAGTATAAATTTCAGAAACAGCACATTGCTAGCAGTGCTGCCAACGCTGTGATGTGGTGAGCCTGTCGCCAGTTTTGGAGTTCCCCGTTTTCCTAACATGTCATAGCATGAACGGTTCAAGCCGAAATGAAAGCAGATTATCAAAACTGGTCCGTTTTCAATGTATGATGATGAGCGGTGCAGTATTCTTTGCTGGAAATGACAAAAGATTATTTTTCCACTATTTCATTATTTCTCACGCCCCACTTAAACTAAAGACGGACTATATCAATATGACAATCATGTCCAGCAAAGGAGGAAATGGTCTTAAGTTATTCACTCTCCATCCAAATTCGTCGCAGGAGGACGCAGAGGATCTATGTTCGTTGTAGTTTCGAGTGTGATAAAATTCAGAAGGGTCGTAAAAAGATCATAAAGGCGTCGCGAGGCGTGGAAAGGCCAAGGGGGAAACGACATGGCCACCTGTCGCGGGGTAAAACCAGTGGCGACGTCTTTGCTTCCTCAAGTCGCATTCGTCCGTATACAATATACATATACATATAAATTACATATATACATACACATTCATATAATTTACACATATACATTTTTTTCCAAGGTACCTTCGACGCGAGAGCGTTTACAACAACGGAAATATTAAAATGCTCCGGCACTCGTCACATGACAATAAGTCTCTCTGCCTGCCCGTTCGCGTGGACGTGCTCTGGTTACTATCCTACCACTCTTAAAGCACGCATTCGTACTTTTCTTTCTTCTCTGTTCCTCCTCATTCTACTCCATCCGTTGCAAAGCTCCGGGCGTATTTCGTCGGGGTGTCCCGGAATTGAAATGCAGGCTGTGCACATCCTGTCCGGGAAAAATTCAAATGAGTGAACACGAGCGAGAACTAGAACCTTCGAAATCTAATACTTTTAAAAGGTTGATTTAGAACCAATCTGTTCAGATTATTCAATTTTTCAAGTGAAAAAGGTGAAAATCCGAACGAA
>JAUMHM010000016.1:38476583-38500354 GCA_032362435.1 Melikaiella ostensackeni | reverse complement strand
ACGAATTGACGCACTTGGCGTAATTTGCTGTTGACGCCAGTTAGTGTCAACTTTGACGAGTCTCAAAAAAATCAACTTCTTCAAAAGAAAGCTTAAAAATTGTGAAATTAATTGAATATAGTCTATAAAAATAGTCAAAGAAGCCTATAATCTCGAATTCATTTGCATTGATAAGCCGGTCACGAACCGGCTCATCATTGGGTTACGAACTGACTCAACGAGGACTTTCGGCGTTTACGAACCTGCACATCAGGTATGTTCGTTCAAATTCTTAATTATTTGATTAATGCATCCTTAAACTCGCTTTCAATGACATTTTCGACTGAAAATCGATTATTCTTTGCGTAAGAAGGAATTTCATTGCATTCAAATATTGCTTGAGGCATTCGAATAGGATTTTATTCTTTCCAACTTCTTAGTAGGTTACGAACCGGGGCCTTTACCTTAGTGTATGAGAATTGTCAATAACAACACATTTAATGGTTCCGTAAAGACTCTTAAGCCCGTGAAAGAGAGATACTATAAACAAATAAAGAAGAAGATAAAAGTATGACAAATTGTAACGACTAGTGCACTTCTTTTAGAAAATGTTTTTATGAATCTAGTCATTTTGTAGAAAATAATTATTTGAGTTATGGTTAAAAAATGTGACATATTTTAGAGATGGGTTTAATCTGCCACGATTTTATTCCCATTATACCATCACCCTTTTCCTCGAACAATAATTTACGTACGATCGATCTGCCAACCGATGAGCACAATTATCCGTATTTATATTGCCGGTATGGCTCTAATTGCCTTGTGTAATTCTCATAATCGTAAATACACGCGTCAAAAGGTGTTGAAACCCCAGCACGCCTCAAGGAGCTCAGCCGATAAATAAATCACGGACAGGACGAGATACGTAATCTAATTCTGCGATATGGGTAGCGAGAGGCTCGAGTCGAGCCGTGAAGCGCGAAGAACTTGGAGAACAAGGACGCTCCTCTGTGAATCACCCGTTTGCAAAATTATCAAGGCACTACCCCCCCTGTCGAATCTGAACGCAGAAAAATCAGATAAAATTTATTTTATTCAGTTTTCTGCTTATTATCCTACTTATCTGTTTGTATTTCCTCCACATTGTGCAATTTATATATTTCATCAATGGATGTAAGAAAAGTGGCGTGGGTTGAAATGGAAAGTCATACAGTTAGTACTGATAATGATTGCCGAACCGTCGAATGTAGGAGGAAAGGAATTTACGAGGTTTGATACTATTTCAATAAGTCGCTAAGCATTGTAAATGAAAAAGCAATAAAAAGAATATAAAACTCGCAAAGTAAAATGTAAATATTACATGAGCAAAGATTATTAATATATTTTTCTGTGTTCATGCGCTCATAAAATAGACATTGTTTCAAACTTTGTGTGGGTTGTTTAAAATTCAATTGAGATCTTATATAAATTAATAATAAATAATGACTCGTACATAGATTATTGAAAAAGATGAAGGAGGAGAAAACTACTCTTTTGATTTCAAGTTCTTGTGAAATTACAACTTGAACGTTGAGAATATTGTGTGTAAATAAGTTTAAAAATTTTGAATTCAAATTGTATCATTTGGAGTATATCAGTGTAAAAATTTGTACTTCAAAGTGGATTCAAAATTGGAAAATTCAACAATTTAATCCTAAAATTGAAATTAGAAACCCCAAAATCTCTTAAATACTATGATTAACAAAACCGAGCCACTTTTAAAATTTGTTGCCATATCTGTCCACTTGCACACATGGAATTGTGATGTTTTAAGTTCTTAAGTGTTAAGTTTTTAAGAATTGCGATGTTTTAATTTTTTTTTAGGCTTTTCGTTTGATGACCGATGATAAGCAGCGCTTGACTCGGTAATACTCGGATGGGGACCGTCGTACCAGCTGGGTAGTATTTATCAGTTTCTAAGCTGCCTTTGATATCAAACGAATACTAATACTAACGATTATATCAAAAATTTGTGTGTGGGCCTGTATTTTCAAAAACGATCAAATCATGTTTCTAGTTTTTTGTAAATCTAAGTTGGCTTATCAGATTCTAAAAGTTTTAATTTGAGAAATTTTGCCTTATAATTGAGGCAATGAGAATGACAATAAGGTAAAGCCCAAAAATGAAATTTTTCCGGAGAAACAAAAAACGTTTTTTGTGATAGGATTCAAAACAGAAAATTATGAGAAATTCATAGAAAGTAGTGGTCCTTATGAATTAAACTTTCGAGATGTGAAATTAAAATGTTTGAAAATATTTTTTTATTATAAGAAAACATTACACGTGACAGAAAACATAAGTTTAAACTTTCGCATCTCTTTTGAGTTAAAGGCTAGAAAACCAAAATTGGACTTTACCTAGTTGCCATTCCCAATTATTTGAAATGCATTTTTCCAAGTTGAAAATTTTTCAAAATCCTTAAAAGGATATAAAAATGATCTTTTTCTACAAAAAAGCGTCACACGTGACAGAAAACATAAGTTTAATGTCATTACTTCTGAGTGAGAGAGAGAGGAACATCAAATAAGGCTTTACCTAGTTGTCATTCTCAATTATTAAAAATGCATTTTTTCAAGTTTAAAATCTTTAAAAATCCTCGAATGGGCTTGAAAATGATCTTTTATTACATGAAGAGAGAGGAAAAACGAAATGGGCTTCACCAAGTTGTCATTCTCAATTATTTTAAAATAATTTTATATATTTTTGCTCTAGAAATAAAACTGCGAAAGTGTTTGCTTATCGATTGGTCTTGACCTAAAGTACTTGAGACTGCAAAAAAAGATTTTCGCAAATGTGGACTTTACCTAGTTGTCATTCTCAGTGCCTCAATCGCAATGATCGATACGAAATAAATTATTTTAAAAATTGTATTCATCTTTCTGATTTTTTGGAAGTATTTGGTTGCCATCCAGGAGGAAAAACTGTAAAATCGCAAAATCTGATATTAAAATTGAAATTGACGATTCCAAAAGCCATAAAATAGAAAATTTAAACAATTCGTACTCGCACTTGAGAAAAATGGAGCTTTAGGGTCCTTTAACGACTCATGTCGTATCAACTATAGTAATCTTGTTCAAATTTCTTAAATTATACTAAGAAATTGTGCATTCAAAATGTTAAAATTTTAAATTATCATATTGATATTTTTGTAATGTCATTGTTAAGTGTACCTCATACTAATTTGAAATTGCCAAAATTGACTCATTTCCATGCCTTTGATTAAAAAATATTGTCCAATTTCAAAGTCAAAATTATGAAAAGTGGGGTGTTACCTATTTTAAATTTCTCAACCTTGAAAGTTTCAAAATTCATCAATGGTTTTAATTTTGAAATATTCTCCCAAATCCGTTCGGAAGAAGCTCCATTCAGCCCTCTTTTGAATGTTAGCCCTCTTCAGGGGCCCACGTGGACAATTCATAGGGGAAACCCACGAAGACCCCCGCAGAGGGCCTGCTTACGGCCCTCATGCCTGAATTTACAAAATTCAAACGATTTTTTTGTGTAATATGTTAATATGTGTAATATGTTAATATGTTTAATTTGAAATTTAATTTAAATTGTTAGGTTCATTTTCAAAGACATTGAATCTTAAGAAGTTCACTTTTCAATGGTCTTTGAAATAGTTTTTATTTTAAATTCTCCATTCACTGACGTAACTTAATTCATTACCTAAAATAAAAATGAGGGAGTTCCTAATTTTTCCAAGAATATTGCTTCTGAATGATTTAGAAGATATTCTATATGCGTAATTCTAAAAACTAATAAACTCTGCGGGTTAGGTTTAATTTCCGGGTCTTTCTATTTCCCAATTGTTTTCTCAATTTCTAAGAGTTTCTAAACTTCTAACGAATTCTCCTTTATACTTAATTCGCCTCGCGTTCAAGAAATGAAGGCTGCAACAACGAATATCCGATCGTTCCTTGAATTTGATCACGTAGAACTTCAACGCTTTACATTGTGCAGAGCGCGTGCTATGCGTAGATCAGAGTGATTTTGTGTGGGTTCATCGAGGCGATAAACTTAACATGTAAGCGCCTGTGAGCTGGCTGCCTGTAAGTTCATATGCGGGTGGCAAGTCATGTACAAACTTTTTTCCAGAGAAATTCTCCCACTTCAGTTTCGGATTCACAGGAAGTAGCTATATATCCTCTGGCGCCAGCTGGTTTTATAGGAAAATACAAAATCATCCCTTTCATGATAAAATTTATGAACCACATCAAAATCCTTTCAAATGTTCGATAAATTTGGATAATTTAAGATTATTAAATACCTTGTCACTGTACTGGGCTATATTTCATAATTTAACTATGAAATTCCTGGAAATTAAAAAAAGAAACAAGAATCTAACCATCTTCTTCCTTTCTTCTTTATTTTATTTATACTCGCTCCCTTTTACGGGTTTAAGAGTCTTTACAGAACCATTATATGTATTCTTATCGACAATCCTTATATACTACCTTACTATCTACTCTTACATATCGACTCCTCCTTCCGTCTCAATATAAAAATTGTAGCTCTATTCCGCAACACTACTTCATTACACTTCTTCTTTAGGAGTCATTTTTTGACTTTCCCTTACCCCATGCAACCATTTCTCTCTCTCTCACGACTCCTCCAGCTTCTTCATCCATTCCTTTCCCTGACCATTTAAATTTAAAATTCACTTTATTCTCCCTTCCATACTCCCCACTCTCTTTTCGTCACCTATACACCTTTTGCACACATGCAACAATGTTTCCTGCTCATACATACATGCTCTACACAGATTCTCTTCTTCATTCATCCAATACCTACATGCTCTTACCCCCTCACCCATTCTGAATCTCATCACTCCATTCCATTTGTTCTCCTCTTTAACCTTTTTCAGTTATTCCGGTTCCTCCTCACTCCTCACCATTCTATACCAGCTGTTATACACTAGCACGTCGCACATCCACAATCTTATCCTCCAGACGTCCTTGAATCTTCTCTGCTCTATACCCCACACTTGTTCCATTACTTTGCTCGCACATTCTAATCTCTTTTTCACATGCAGCTCGTTTCCTTCTCCTTCCGTACCGAAATCCTAGGTAGCAGAACTCCTCTACCAATTCCACCACCTTGCTATGTATCTTCCACTAGTATTCTACTTTACACTTTCTATTTCTAAAATACATCATCTTCTTCCTTCAACCGTCACCCTATCTTCCACACCCCCTAGTAGCCTCTTGAAATACTCCGTCCACTCGTTCATCCCGATTTCCTCATTTATTCTCTTCCTTTCTCCTCATTCCCTGCTTATCACTCCTCATTCTCTCCCTTCCCTTGCTTCTTTCTTGACCTCTTCCATATACCTTTTCTTCTCCCTCTGTCTTTTTTTACTCAAGATTCTTTCGTGATCTCCTTTTCTCCTGTTGAGTTTCCATTTCTCCATTTCCCCCTTTCTCCGTTTTTCCACTTTTCTTCATCTTGCCTTCACTTTGCCTGCATTCGTCTTCAAACCAACTTCTACCAACCTCTTCATCTTCTTTTGGTGTGACCTCCTTTCTTACCTTATCAATCACTCTTTTAAGTTTTTCTAGCAGCGTATTTACTTCTTCCCTTTCCATACCTCCTCTTTCTCGTTATCCAATTATTCTCGAAATTCTCTTGACTTATCTTCCCCACAACTGTCCATTATTAATTTTTTTTCCTTGCTGCTTTCTTCTTCCCCTTCGTTCTCTATTCATTCAAGTCTCCATGCATTCAGGTACCCCCTCTTTTTCCTCTGCCCACTTCCTTATCACTCTCCATTCTCCCTCTTCTGTTCTCCTTTACTCGCATACAGCAGTCACGAAAACTATCCCTATTTTTATCCTTCTCACCACTCTTCTGTCCTTTTCTTCTGTATCCTTTCCTTTTCTTCCTCTACCACCATTGCATGTCTTACCCCTGACACCATGCCACCCATACTTCTCCCCTTCACGTAATCATTTCTCACTGCTTGCATCTTCCACACATATCCTTTCGGTAATTTTTTTTGTTCATGCCATTCCACTCCTTCTCATCCACCTACGTTTCGCTTATCATTATCACATCCCACTTTTGCAAATCCCTCCAGAATCCTTTGTCTTTGTTTTTTTAACCGTGACACATTCCAAGATTCTACTTTCACGTCTCTCTCTTTATACCTTTCTCCGTTCTTCCTTGAATTTAATTGCTCGTGTCTTTTATAAACCCCACCACAACACCTGTATTTTCATTACCCTTCTCTCTTTCCTTTTCATTCACATCCCGTTTCCTGCCCTCTTTCAGGTCTTCTAATTTATTTCCATAGAAGCAAACCTCTTGGTTTATCCATATCCTTCCTTCTTTTCTTTCTTTCGTCTTTTTTATTCATTTATTTTTTCAAATCAGAATAAAAAAAACATTTGCAAATATGTACCAACGTTTTGGTGCTTATTCAACACCCTTTTCAGGTCAAAAAATTTATTTTCACATTCTCATCAGAGAAGGTATTAGATTTATGTAAAATTTGACTCTCCTCCGTTTTTGTCAAATGTCCACGTTTTGAGACGCCCTGAACCCGAAAAACAGGTTTTTACGAATGGGTCTGTCTGTCTGTATGTCTGTCTGTCTGTGAGCACAATAACTTTTGAAAGAATTAATCTATTGAATTGACCTTTGGTACACTCTTTGTGTCGAAAACTGAAGGTCAAGTTCGTTAGCTAGGCATTTTGGATAAAAATTCAAAAAGAGCATTTTCAAAATTTTTGAGACCATTTTTTTCAAGATATTGAAATCATATGTGGAACTATTCGTATTACTCAGAAAGTCGAACAATATATCCTCATGACTTTTTTCGATTAAAAAAAAGTTATGAGAGTTATAGAATTTTCAAAATTCAAAAGAAGAAACGAAAATGAAAATTTTAAGCCAAATTATGCACGATATAAAAAAAAGTCAAGAGGAGAAAAACGTTGCTTTTCGCAAGCCCTACAAGACTGCCATAACAACTTTTTGAATTTCTTCAAAAAATCGAAAATTCAAATTTTGAGTCAAATAACGCGAGATACGAAAAAAGTTTTAAGTATCAAAATTGTTGTTTTTACGAAGACCTGTAAGCTTTTCTCTGAACATTTTTTGGTAGAAGGCATAGTTTATTTTTTAAGTATGGAAAATGATATTAGGATATTTTAATTTCAATTTTTGAGCCAAACAACGCGAGATAAGAAAAAAAATCAGAAGAGTAGAATTTGTGCCCTAGGCGCGCTCAAACTTGAGAGCAAAGCAAGGTGCGCGCGAAGCGCGCAATGAGTATGTGCCCGCGAGGCGGGCAGATTTTTTAAATTTAATTTCATTAAATAAGAAAAATTACAATTATAAATCATTAATTTTATTCAATAATTAATTTAATTATATTACATTAACTTTTTTTAAAAATTTTAAATTCAAATTTCTCTTCTTCGAAAAGGGTATTTAATGAGCACGAAAACTTTGGTATATATTTGTAAATGTTTTTGTTATAGTGATTTTAAAGAGAATAGAAATAAAAAAGACGACTGAAGGGAAATAAGGATGGGGATTTGGAGCTTGCCTTCTTTTCCTTTTCTCAATTTTATTTGACTGTTTTTTTAGATTGAATTTTGAGAGTGTTTTGTTAAAAATCTGTCGTTAGATTCTTGATTTTTTTTTAATTTCTAGGAATTTCGTAGTTAAATTTGAATGTTGGACATTAAAGGCAAATTTAAATTCGACTTATTCTGATTTTAATTTCTTAAATTTTGTATTTCATAAGTCAGATATAATTTTTCAATGCTTGAATATTAGACTGAAAATTGATAGCACTATTAACTTCGTCAATTTTTTAAAATTGTTGAAAGTGATTTGTCAATGAAATGACCTTATTTTATGATTAATGTTAAATCTTCACTGAAAGAAGTACAGTAAATAAAGAAGTAATATAAGTCTGAAACACAATGACCTTCTTTTAGAAATAAACCCCAAGATAATCATTATGCAAAAATGCAAATGCTTTCAATTGAAGTAAATAAAAACGTGATTTCTGTCTTCTGTTCCACGGGTGTAATAAAATGTCATCGTCAATTCCGAATCGCGGTATCACAGCATTGGAATAACGCACTCAGCCTCTTTTCATGCAACCTTCATGCACGAAGTACTCGAATTTGAGTTTTTAATCAAGAATTCATATGCACTCTCAAAGTTTATGAGGTATTACGTATTCCGGGTACGATGCGGATTTCACCAGCCTCATCTAAAAGAGAGATTCATATTCCCGGATTTCCCAGTGAATTTTCGAAAGCGTTTAACGTGAAAGAATTCTAATCTTACGGTATGCGCGACCAACGCACACAATATTTTTGCCTGTAGGAAAAGAGAAATTTGCATGCGTCAGTTTGAACTACGGCACAGTGGCTAACAATTCCTGGAGGAAGAGTTCACCAACAAGAGATAACGAACATTATTCGTGAATTAAAATATATGCGAGATAAAAGTGGAATCGTTTAATTTCACCGGTGCATAATGTGCTCGTGCAGGGAATGACCAAATTCTTTCGATGCAAAAATAACAGCATCAAGTTTCTTTATGATCGAAATAAAATCTACTTTTTCAGGGAAGTTTTGTGTGTACTAAAAAGTGAACACCCAAAAAGATCTCAAATCAAAAATAGACTTCGAAACTTTTTTACGGCTAGTTAGAGACAAATATACAACAAAATGAGAAAGTAGGGAGAAAAAGAAAGAGTCAACCAAATCAAATTCCCACTCTCTTTTTTCTGTCCTTCTTATATTAATGGGGACCCAACATGTTTTGAAGCCAATTTAGACTTCCTCATCAGAAGTAATTTATCGGAAAACAACAGGTACAAAAAATGGAAACATTGTTAGATTAGCAAACCATTATTACCTGAAAATAAAACTGAGATTATTGACAGTAATCGTTAATTTGGTACATATTTCATTCCTTGATTGAAATTGATCCTGACATAGGCAAACAACTCTGAATAGAAACCAATGTCAATTATTTCAATCCTTGACTGAAAATTGATTTACATATATTCAAAATTTTTACCGAAACCAAAGTCAGTGTATCCAATTAATGACTCCATTCCAAATTTTGTTGTATTTCGCAAGATCTCTTTTTCAATTGATAGCTTTGTTAACTTTTCTCTTTATAAATGATATTCCCATAAACTGTTTTTTTTTATTTCTCTCATGATACAAAATTTTAACATCATATCAATTAAAATCAGGCCCATGTGTGAGTCTATGTTTTGTAAGGACCGAATAATATCTTGCACTTCTATAAAATTATTTTTATGTTCCTCTTTTCTTGTTCTAAGTGACCTCCTTGTTTGCTCTATATAATCAGCGTCACATTGTCTACATTTAAATTTATAAATCACACATTGCTTAGCAAGTTTCTTATATTTATCTTTACCCAAGCTTACAATCAAATTACTTTTGATAGGAACTCTATATATCATATGTAAGTCCAATTTTTCTAACATTGATTTCAAGATACTTGCGATTTTTTCAGAATAAGGTAGGGAAACTGTATTGAATCTATTGTAATCCTGTATACTGTTTTTGTTCTGATTATTACTTTTACTCCTAATTCGAACAATTCTGTTATTCATATGTTTGTCAATGAAGGCAATCGGATAATGGTTGAGGAAAAGAATCTGTTTGCATAATTCAGTATTCTTTTCATGGAATTTTGAATGACATAATTTAAGAACTCTATCATTCCAATTCTTGAAGCTCCTATTTTGTTTTAAATGGAATGATTAGAATTAAAATTTAGAGTCCTTCATGAACAAAGAGTTTTTCTGTACCAATCAGTGGTAATATAATTGTTATCAGTTTTTATTCAGTTCAAATCAAGAAAATTCAGTGTATCTTTTCGTTCAATTTCAACAGTAAACTGTAATTTTGGATGTATGTCATTAAAAACATTAAGTAGGGTATCCATATTTTGTACGTATAAAGAAAGTACAGAATCATCAACATATATTGCATTAAAATCTAACTCAAAATTAATTTCATAAGAAACTTCATTTTCCATACCTTCCATCACGATTTCAGAAAAAATTGGGGACAAGACTTAGCCTATCGGAATTCCAAATTTTTGTTTACAAAAAGTACCATTGAATTTAAAAAAGCAAGAAATAAAAACATATTCATTAGCATCAAGAAATTGTTTTTTCGAAATCTTAGTATGAGGTTTAATCATATCCCATCTATTTAATGGCAAGTTTAACTCTTCCATATGGAATGTTAGGAAACATGGCTATTGCGTCAAAAGAGACGAAAATGTGATTTATTGGTATTTTAACATTCTCAATTAATTTGAGAAAGGTAGCACTATTTTTTATTGATCTTTCCAAAAAGGTTACTGTTTCTTTGATAATTTTGCTAAGAAGTTGTCCTAATTCTCTCGTGGATGAACCTTTTGACGAAATAACTGGTCGTAAAGGAAAATCTGCTTTATGAGCTTTGACCAGGCTATAGGCCAAATATAGATTGGTATGAATTGTGTCAATATCGCACCTTTCAATATTATGTCCCAATCATTCAGACTTCAATAAAAACTGATTAAAATTATATTATTGCTGACTGGCAAAGAAAAACAATTTGTTCGGAAAGCATACTAAATTTTAATTCTTATCATTTCATTCAAAACGAAGTAGGAGTTGTAAAGAATTTGATGATAGAGCTCTTAAATTATCACATCCACAATCCCATGAGAAGAATATTGAAGTATGCAAACAGATTCTTTTTTTCAACTATTATCCGATTGTCTTTATTGACAAACATATGCATAAGGTAAGTGCACCAGTTTGTGAACGCTTTTTCATATTTTCATCCATTGATGTAGCAAATGATAAAAAACCTTACGATAATCATTATAAACATTATCCTAAAAGAATAAGCATAAAAACTGGTATGAATTGTCGGTATGAATTTTGAATATTTTTTAAATAAACCGCTGTTTTTGAGGTGACTGTCAATGTCAGCGTAGTGGTAGCGATGCAATCACCTCTATCTTACTAGATCCTGTTTTGACAGTTGAATTACGTTATCCATGAGAAACGCACAAAAGACAAGGTAAGTTAGAATAAAACTTCTCAACGAATCAAGGATGTTTATATTCTAAACAAACATCGCTTAAAAGTCTTAATATCTTATTATTTGTTGTTGAATACAGCCGTCTACAAACTGATATGTAAAGTACGTGCATGTACCAGTTTGTGGACATACATGTAAAAAAATTAATTTTACCGTGTTTTATCTCTGTTTTCAAGTTTACTCAGCAACTCATCAATTAATTAACGATTTTTCGATTGTCAAACATTTTTTTTATAGATTATAACCTCAAAAAGTTGATAAAAGTAGACTCAACCTATTATTTATCGTGTGGCTATTTTTTTGCTGCATAAAAACATTGATTACTGAATATTTGTTGTCTTATCTTAATTATCTTGCATTATTTTAGCATTATAATCAATTTCGAATTATTTTGAACTTTCGTTTTCTGGTGCTGTAAAAAATTCATGAAAAAATAATCGCCGTTTCTGTCAAGCTAGTAAAATTTAGCATAGGCGCAATAGATGTTAAAATAATAGTTAATTGTTCATCGAAATTCAGTTTTTATTCGGTATTCGTAGAAAACAATGGGCAAAATACGGAAAAATTGGTCACTCCTCATAAAAATCTTGCACCTTCTGATACAGAAAAATTGTATATACTCATAAACTTTATTATTAGAAGTTAATTTATGAAAAAATGACAAAATTATGAATAAGAATGTGATTTTTTCATTAAAACATCATGCAAATTGATATGAGTCTGCCTTCAAAGAAGCATATAAAAGTTGTTTACAACTACAATGAATACGCATTACATGAAAATTCATTTCACATGTCAAACACGCATTAAATTTATTTTATTCCCGATCAATTATTTATGAATATCTTACACGTTCACAAACTGGTACGTTTACCTTAACAGAATTGTTCAAATTAGAACTAAAAGAAATGTTTAGAACGAAAACAGTATACAGTCCAAAAAACTATCCACACCCTGTTTCTTTTCCCCGTCTTTTTTATACTACTGGGGATCCAACATGTTTCGAAGCCAATTTAGACTTCCCTATCAGGGGTAATTTAAAGGGAAAGCAACAGGTATAAAATTGATAATTTGTTAGATTGAAAAAATATTGTTTTGACCTGAAAATAAAACAGATATAATTGATAGCAATAGTAGTTTCTTTGGTGAATATTCCATACATTACTCGGAAATTGAAAATTTGACATAGACGAATAATTCTAAATAAATCCCAAATGAGCCGAAAAAACTTGAAGTCTCAAAGCCTATTTTTGAATTTTAAACTTTTTGGTTGCTCTTTTCCAGTACACAAAAAATTTTCATGAGAAAATAGATTTTATTTCGATCTTTAAGAAATTTTAAAAGAGAGACATTAAGCAAAGATTGGTTCCAGTCTGCAGGGTTGCCTGTGAATACTTCAGATTTCTTTTAATTGAGGTTGTTAATGATTAACTCAATTTACCAAAAGATATATATTTTACTTAAATATATTTTTTTTAAATTGAGAACGTTAGTAATTTTTTAGAAATGTTTATTGGTTTGGATTATTACCTTTTTCTTTTTGAAAAAAAGGAATAACCTGAATAGATCGGTTCTAAATCAACTCACAAAATTTGATGTTGGCACTATGATCTATTTTCTTCATTTGACATGTTCTGTGTATATAAATCTTGTAATAATTTTTTTAGGTTCTTCAATTGTACAAATTATTCAAATGTTAACCTGGTACTTATCAAAAAAAGGTTGCCATAGGTTTTACATACATTCATTTAATGTAATTATACCCTCGTTGCCTATAAAAAATTGTATTTTGAGGAAGATGCCATACTAACAATATGTGCACATTATGTACCATTGAGTACTTTATTTACGTTGTCTCTAGTCTTATGATCTTTTACAGATATTTTGATTTAAAATATATTTGATATACTTTCAGTTTTTTCAGTTTTTTTCAATTTTTTACAACTCATCAAAATGTGAAACTGGTATTTGTCATAAAATAAGGTTGCCAAAAGGTTTTACATACATTTTTCATTTCTATTACAAACTAGAATATTAAGCTGGCACTTATCAAAATATAAGGTTGCCAATAGGTTTTTACATCTATGTAGGGAAACGAAACGATACCCTCGTTGCCTAGAAAGAAAGGTATTCTGAGGAAGATGCCATATTAACAATATGTGCATATCTTATAATGTACCACTGTGTCTTGTATTTTAAATAACATTCATGTTTCTAATTTTTACACTTTTTACAATTTTATAATTTTTGAAATGCTTATGTGCTTTTCTGTACCTATTTTAGATTTTCTCATATCTACTCTATTCTTGACTTTATTGAACATTTTGTAAATATAATCATAATGTCATATTGGTACTTATAAAAGCTTAATAAATTTGTCAGAAGTATGTATTTTATAAATCTTCATTTTAAAGGCTAAGATGTTCTGAATAAATTCCATGAAGTCTTTTGAAAATATTCTAACATGTGCCTTTTACAAAAGGTTGGAGTGTGGACGATACGGCTGAAAAAACGACAGTTTCGCCCGAGTTTCAAGTTGTACGTCGTAAATTTTGTACAAGTGTATCTGAAATGCTTTTCGTTAAAATATGATAATTTCTCAGGGTTTAGAGTTTAGTGTATGTCGCGACATCAGACAGTTCGCTTCGGTCTTTGTATTCCGGATAAAAATTTAATACTATAGAGCATAGGTTTTTTGTGAACTTTTTCCCATCGTATAAAAAAGAGTCAAATAACAATAACCTTTAAAAAAAGTGTTTGTGTTTTTTGTGTTTTTCAACCTTGACAAATATAAAGAGGGAACGAAACAAAGCTAATAATTCAAAAAAGGATTTTGCAAGATACAACAGAATTAAAGATAGAATCATTAATTGGATATAATGGCTTTAGTTTTGTGTCATAATTTGGAAATTGCGGGAATTAATTTACAATAAAAAAATTAAAGGATCTGAATTTGGGAATTATTCAGAATTATTCGCCTATGTCAAAATTTCAATTTTCAAGTAATGTATGAAATATTTACCAAAAAAACTCAAATTACTATCAATCATATCTGTTTTTTTTAAGTAAAAACAATATTTTTCTAATCTAACAATTTATCAATATTATACCTGCTGTTTTTCCTAGAAATTTTTTGGTTGACACTTTCTTTTTTCTTCCTCTTTTTTCTTCCTGTTGTGTACATTTATTGTACATCTGTCTCTAATGAACCGAAAAAACAGGTAGTCTCATAGTCTTTTTTTGAATTATGAACTTTTTGTGTGTTCTTTTTCAGTAAACAAAAAATTTCCATAAGTACATAGATTTTATTTCGATCTTTAAGGAACTTTCAGTAGAGGAGCAATTTAAGGAGTAAAGGAATTTCAGTAGTCAGTGTCGTTTATGCACAGACAGTGTGAAGCAGCGCCTATTTTAAGGAATAGTCAGAAATACAAGAAAATTTAGTATAAACTAATCACTCACCTCCTAATATTTCTCCATTTCATAGAATCAAATTCCAGTCAAAATTCGAGATTTTCAGTTAAAAATTAAACAACTTATAACAGATAAAATGGTACGATTGGGATGACTGAAGTTCATTGCAGGAATGTATATTAGGGTGGTCCTTATTTTACGTTTTTTGGAAGTAGTTTGCTTCTTGTCGTGATTCTAATGTAAGTGCCCAAAAATAGCGTATTCTCCAAATTTCATCCAAATCGGTTAATATTTACCCATCGCCCCAAGCACTTGAAATTTCCCATAAGATTAACATGCGGGAAATTGTGCATAAAAGTTTAATTCACGTAATTTTTTGAATTTTTATTCGAATCAATCGTTTACGTGGGACTATAATCTCTATATGATGCTTAAAATATCCTAATTTTCAAAAAGTTGAAATTCTTCAAATTTCCGAAATAGCGAATCCAACAATTAGGGTAAAAAATTGAATTTCGACTAGTTATTAACTTGGAATGTTTAAACACTGCAAACAAATCTAATGGTTTATTGTAAATTAAATGGTGGACAGGAAAATTTAATTTTTTGAAAAATTCAAGATGGTGGTCAATTGAATAGTAAAAAAATATCTCGTTTTTGTAGTTTTTAAATAAATATTTTCAAACTTTGCTACAAAGAATTGTGGCTTTAGAAACCATTTGATGATCCCCGAAGTAAACAATTTTTAAAAATTTGAGATGGCAGCCAATTAAAAATCCAAAAAATGCTCATTTCTGCAGTTTTCAATAAAATACTTTTAAACTTTGCTAGAAAAAAAAGTTTGACTTTAAAAGTCATTTGTTGATCCTAGAAGTTTAAAATTTTGAAAGTAATTCCAAGATGTCGGCCAATTAAATATTCAAAAAATAGCTCATTTCTTTAATTTTTGATGAAATATTTTAAAAATTATCTAGAAAAAGGAGTTTGACCTCGGAAATAATATTATGATCAAAAACTTTGATTTTTTTTTGCTTTTTTTCAAATTTTGTTTAGAGTAATACATTTTTACGAAGTTTTCTGACATACTTGTTAAACTTGATTTTTTGGTGAAGTTTATCACAATTTCGTTGAAAAGTATAATAGTTAAACAATTTTTTAAATTCTACTAGCCGCCATGTTGGATTTTTCAAATTTTTTGACTCCTGGGATCATAGGATTATTTCTAAATTCAATGTTCATTTTCTACTAAAGTTTTAAAATATTTTATTGGAAATTACAAACATGAGATATTTTTGAAATATTTAACTGGCCGTCATCTTGGACTTTTTTTCGAAAGTTTGAACTTCTGTTGATCATCGAATGATTTTTTAAGCCAAAATTTTTTTCTAGCAAAGTTTAAAAATATTTTATTGAAAACTGCAGAAATGAGCTATTTTCGGATTTTTAGTTGGCCGTCATCTTGGATTAAATGAATTTGTTGACTTCGGGGATCGTCGAGTGTTTTCTGAAAGGACAATTCTTTTTATAGCAAAATTTGAAAATATTTATTTGAAAACTGAAAACGAGGCATTTTTGGATTATTTAATTGGCCGTCCTCTTATATTTTTTCAAAATTTTTAATTTTTTGGCCACCAATTAATTCGCAATAATTCACTGGATTTTTTACAATTTTTAAACATTCTAAGTTAATAACTATAGAAAATGCAATTCTTGACCTTAATTGGAGGGTCCGCTGTACAGGCTAACAATTACGATATACTTTATCGTAATTTTAGGTCAAGAAATTTCAGTGGCTACAACTGAATTTTAGGGATTATTAATATTTAATTTAGTGTTTAATAATATTTTAAAATTATATTTAATATTTTTAGTTAATATTTTGCATTACATACGTCTAATAAATATATAGTCGAGGACTTAACCATTTTTTAAATCTGGTGTGAGAGCGTCTATAAATTGCATAAGGATGATTTTTGAAATTTTAGACCCCATCCCCCCAATAACAAGGATTAGTGAGATTTCTTTGGACCCCCCTCCTCAAGTAAGATTTTTCACTTTTATTTAATTAATGAACAATATATCAATCATTCTTATTGCAAACGAGATTTCAGAAGATTTAAAGGGATTTCAAAAGATTAAAAAAATTTCCAAGTACTTGAACGGATTTGAAGAGATTTCAAGGGTTTTTAAGGTATTTTGAAATACTACAAAGTATTTTAAGCAATTACTAAGTTTTTGCGGAATAAAACGAGATTCCCAAAGCTTTTTAGGGATTTCATGAGATTTCAAGGGACTAAAGAAGTTTTACGGTATTTAAAAATATTCCAAAGTGTAACGCGAGGATTTAAAGATTTTAAGTGAATTTAAAAGATTTCAAGAATTTGAATGAATTACCTATCACAAATTCAGAGAAAATCTCAATTTTTCTAGGAATTTCACAAAATTTTGAGGGACTTCAAGGAGTTTTATTAGATTCCAAGAGATTTTACAGGATTTTAAAAAATACCGAAAGATTGCGACAGACTTTTGGGGCTTTAAAGGAATTAAGGACGATTTCCACGGATCACAAAGGATCTTAAGGGATTTTAAGGGATTTTGGTAGATTTCAAAAGAAATCACGAGACTTAAACGAATTTTGAAGAATTTCAAGAGAATCCGATGTATTTTCATGAATTTTAAGGAATATTAGGTGATTTTAATTAGATTTCGAAGATTTAAAGGGATTCGAAGGAATTTCATAAGGTGTCGAAAGATTTCATGGGATTTCAACAGATTTGCAAAGACCTCAAGAAGTTTTACGAAAATTCAACGTAATTTAAGAGATTTGAAGCACCGATGATTTCACGGAATTTCGAAAGATTTTAAGAGATTTCAAAGATTTCGAATTATATCCACGGATTTTAGAGAATTTCGTAAGATTTTAAAAGATTTAACCGAATGTCAGAGTATATCTGAATATTATAAAGAATTTTAAGGGATTTCGAGGAATTTGAATGGCTTTTAAGAGATTATAACGGATTTTCAAGGTTTCCAAAAGATTTCACGAAATCTCAAAGAATTTTGAGGAATTTCCACAGTTCTTATAGGATTTCAAGGGATTTCCGGAAACTCAATCATTTTAAATGGATTCCAAGAGATTAAGTACTATATCTATGGAATTCAAAGAATGACAAGGAATTCTCGCGTGATTTTAACAATGTTAAAAGATTTAAAAAATTTCGAAAGCCTTACGTTATTAAGGGACGCTCCCTTCACTCCTTTGATGAAATCTCGTGGAATCCTTGTAAATCTTCGCAATCCTATGAAATCCCCTGAATTCGTTAAAAAATGTTGTAAATTTCTCAAAAAATTTTAAGTCATGTGAAAATTCCTTGAAACCCATTTAGATTCCGTGAAATCTTTAGAAATACTTGAAATCTCATAGAAATCCCATAAAAATTCCTCATAATCCTTTGAAATCCGTGCAAATCTCTTAAAATCTCTGAAATAATTTCAAATCCTTGTAATTCCGTGAAATTCTTTAAAATATTCCACAATCCTTTGAAACCTCAAATCTTTCAAAATACGTTAGGACCCCTTAAAATCCTTTGAAAAAATTGAAAGTCTTTTGTAATCCCGGAAAATTTTCTGAGATTCCTTCAAGTCCCTTCAAATCTTCGAAATCCAATGAAAAGCCCCTGAAATCCTTTAAAATTCATGAAAATACTTCAATATCTCTTGAAACCCTTTAAAATCTTTCACAATCCCGTAAATTCTTTTGGAATACTTTGGAATCTCCTAAAATCCTTTGAAATTCTTCGGAATCCTCCGGCATCTCTTGAAATGCCGTAAAATATTTCAAAATCTGATTAAACTTCTTGAAGTCCCTAAAAATCTTGTAAAATCCCTTTGGAAATTAAAATTCTCTCTAATATTGTACTAGGTAATTTCCTCAAATTCTTGAAATCTTAAAATATCACTTAAAATCTATGAAACCTCCCGTAAGCCTTTGGAATCGTTTTAAATACCCTAAAACTTTTGTGATTCCTTGAAATCGCATGAAATTCGTAAAAAACTTTGGAAATTTAATTAAGTTCCGTAAAACTTTTGTAGTTCCTTGATATACTTTGTAGTCTTTCGAAATACCTTAAAATCTCTTGGAATCTGTTGAAATCCTTTCAAATAACTAAAAATCTTCAACACTTTTTGGAATTCTTTGAGATCTTTTGAAATCTCATTTGCAGTGAAATCAATTGATAGGCTGTTGATATATTGAGTAAAAACATAAAATCTTAGGGGGTGGGAGTCTAAAATTTCGAAAATATTTCATTCTTAATTAATGGACGTTCCTTAACTTAAAAGCGTTAGAAATTTAAGAATCATTTTAATAGAGTATGAGTTGCAAATTAACATTATACTCTTTTTTATATAAATTTTTGTCACACTTTAGTTTCTAAGGACTTAAGTATCTCGGAAAGACATTTGAGTTCTAAAATTCTTCATTCAAAAAAATCACACCATTAAATTTATTTTTAATTATCTTGAGATATTGAGATAAACTCCTAGAATTTTTAAGTTTCTACAGAGTAAATTCAAAAGTTTCTAAGCTATCCCACTTTCCCAGATTATTTAGTACCTATCGAAATTTTGCTACCCAAATATAAGAAGAAAATTGGTTTAAATTGCTGAAAATGAAACTATTGAAACTTTTTCTACATTTTTGCAATGACCTGCCTTCAATTTGTCTGTCATTCTTAAATTCTATCAGAAATGTTATGTTTAAATCAATAAATCTGAAATCCTATAAGTATGTAACTTAAAAAGTAGAAAGATAAAAGTTATTTTTTATGAGAAAATTAAAAAAAAGCGTGGAATAAGTACAAAAATTTACAAAAGTGGGTACTATCTCAAAATTTCTTGAAAAATGTACAAAAGTATTTGAAAAAAAATTCACAGAAACGACGATAAAATTCGCTACATTTTATTATAGGGTTAATAAAATCCATAGCATTTGGGAAGCGTTCCCGAATTTTAGTAAGAATTACCTGATTTCTGTTTGAAAGAAATATTTACCCCAAAAATATGGAATATTCGTTACAAAATCATTGGGAAAATTTCAGAAATTTTTTACACCCGATACTCAGAGGGATGATGTCATAAAGTAATAGCTGAAAGAAATATTTACCCCCAAAATATGGAATATGAATTATGAAATCGTAGGGAAAATCTCAGAAACTTTTTACAGTCTATACTCAAAGTGATGTTATAAAATAAATGTAAGAGTATCTAATGGTGAATGCTTAGAGTGCTTTTTACCAACAAAGATGATCCTGGATTAGGATGATCGTTTTTCTATAAATATCGGCGATTATCCCAACAAGAGTGATGTGCAGAAAAATACTGTCTGCGCAACGAGACAGCGAATCGGGTTTACATCCGCGATTCGTATTTTGCTGCGCCTTTTTCTTCGGAAAATAGCAATCACGCGTGCATGTTAATTTCATAGCAAATTAGCGCATTCGACATTATCAGTCTGAGAACAAATTACATAGTTAAATCAGATGAAGATCGTAAACCAGTGTGATTAATGTGCTTTATCATAAAATGTTTATTATTGTAAATTCTATTCATTCATGAATCCTAATTACACACACATACACAACATACACACACATATATGTATATAGAATAGGAAAAATTATGCCCATGATGACATTTTAATGAATTACACACAGCAGTCAAAATGTAGCACGTTCTTAAAATATTTTTATAGTACGTTTTATTAAAAGAATGCAAGCATTTTATTTAGCATAAAGAATATGATAAAAATTGAATATTATTACTAAGAATAGATATTAATTATATTTAGCATAGTAAGATAAGCTACATAATCTATAATAATAAAGTACGTGGCTTCTGATGTTGTCCTTTCGTCCGTTCAACATAAACATATTGTAAGGTGAGAAACTTTGAAACTAAATGGACATGTTTTCAACAAAAAAGTTCAATGTTTAACTAAAAAAAACTTTTAATCAAGAAAATAAATTCTACCAATTTCAACCAAAGAAATGAATTTTCTACAAAAATAGTTGAATTTTCAACCAAGAAAATTAAATTTTTACCAAAAAAGACGAATTTTCGACGAAGTACATTAAACTTGAACCAAATAGTTGAATATTCAACAAAAAAGTAGATTTTTAGTTAAAAGAATAAATTTTCTACCAGAATAAAGCTAGGTTTTAAGCAGAGGTTAATCTTCAACCAAACAAAATTTTTATCAGGCGATTTTTTTACAAAAATACATGAATGTTCAATCAAACATCTGAATTTTCAACTAAAAAAGATAAATTTTTAACTAGAAATAGAATAATCAAATTTTCAACCGGGAAATGAATTTTCAACTAAAATGATGAATTTTCAACCAAAAAGTTGAATCTACAACCAAAACAGATTAATCTTCAACCAAAAAGATGAATTCTCAACGTGAAATGATATAGTCTATATTTCAACCAAAATAAATTTCAATCAGGTGATTTTTTACAAGAATACATGAATTTTCAATCAAGTATCTGAATTATTAGCTACAAAAGATACATTTTTAACTAGAAATGAAATAGTTAAATTTTCAATGAAAGAAATGAATTTTCAACTCAATTGACGAATTTTTAATCGAATAGTTGAATCCACAAGCAAAGCAGATTAATTTTCAACCCAACAGATGTATATTTCACAAAAAAAATGAAATTTCTACCGGGAGAGATGAATTTTCAAACCGAAAAGACGAATTTGCAACAGAAGTGTTAAATTTTTACCCAAGAAAGAATTTTGAGTCAAGATGAAACACAATTTCAACCAAATTGTTTGATTATCTACATGACAGTTGACTTTTAACCCAAAAATATATATTTCCAACAAAAATGTTAGTTTACAACAAAATTGTTTAGTTTTCAAACCAAAGAGACGAATTTTCAACGAAATAGTTTATTCCACAATCAAAGCAGATTATCTTTCAGCCAAATAGTTGTATTTTTTCGAAGAAAATAAAATTTCTACAGTTAGAGATGAATTTTCAAACCAAAAAGACGAGTTTTCAACAGAAGTGTTAAATTTTCAACGAAGAAAGAATTTTGAGTCAAGAAAGAAAAAACTTTCAACCAAATTGTTCCATTTTCTACAAGACAGTTGAATTTTCAATACAAAATATGAAGTTTGTACAAAAATGATAGTTTTCAACCAAATAGTTGAGTTTTTAGACCAAAGGGAGGAATTTTCAACAAAACACATAAATTTTCAACCAAATAGTTAGATGTTTAGACAAGAGGATTGATTGTCTACCAAAAAGATGAATTTTCAACAAAATACATGAATTTTCAACCTAATAGTTGAATTTTTAATCTAAAAAGATACATTTTCAATAAAAAATGGAATAGTTAAATTTCAGTTCAAAAAATGAAGTAACGACCATAAAAAACTTTCAATAAAATATTTAAATTTTCAACGAAGGAAATAAATTTTTAACTGAAAAGTTAATTTCTTACCAGACAGGTGAATTTTCGACTAACATAGTTGAATCCTCAACCGAAAAACAGGTTAATTTTTAACCATGCAGTTGCATTCTTAACCAACAAAGATGGAATTTCTACTAAAAGAGCTCAATTTCTATACCAAAAAGACGAATTTTTAACACAAGAGTTGAATTTTTAACCAAGGAAGACTTTTCGGTTAAGAAAGAACGAAAATTCAACCAAATAGTTGAATTTTCAGCCAAAAAGATGAATTTTGTCCATAATACTTGAATTTTTGATTCGAAAATATGAATTTTCAACAAAAAAGTTATTTATTAACCAAATCGTTGAAATCTAAACCAAAACAAGTTAATTTTTTTACCAAAAAGGGAAATTTTTGACCAAAAAAGATGAAATTTCTAACAAAAGATATGAATTTTTTAAGTAAATGACGGACTCTCAACAGGAGTTAAATTTTCAATCAAGTAAGATTTTTCAGTCAAGAAAGAAAACATATTTTAACCAAATTGTTGAAGTTTCAAGCCAATAACACGAATTTTCTACATCAATTTTTACTGTAATTCCTTCAATATGTATTATTACTTATTTCAATGCTGATTATCTCATAATCGTTTTCCATATAATAATGAATTAACTGTTAAAAATTAAATTTTCAATTTTCTTCGATCTTCATAGTTGAAAACTCAACCTTCGGAAATTCAAGAAGAAAGTGAATTTTGTATCTCTAGTTTATATTTACATAATTTCACATGAGAAGTTAATAAATAAACATTTCTACCCAAGAAAAAATGTTTTGATAAAAGTCTAGATGTAATTCACATTTCAACGTTACACGCGCGCTATAGCGCGCGCACATTATGCTGGTTATTAATTAAAACTGGAGTAATTACATCGTTTACTCAGGTAAATGGATATTTTTCTATCTTTCTTATAGTTTAGAATATAAAATGCAATAAGAGAAGCGCATATGAAGAAACAAGTGTAATTAAGCGACGTTAAAAGTAAATCAGTGCTAATTGCAGTGCGATGTTGTATATTAATATTGTGCCAATATTTTACACGTGTATATTTTATCACTCTCCGACTGATGAGGACGACCGATTTGTTAGATCATCGGAACTGGCCTGGGAAAATATTTGCATTCTGAGAGGCATCGGTGATGCAACGCTTGATTAAGATCATTACAGGTGATACGCAGATCGTCATCGATCGATCCGCCTATAGCAATTTACTGGCGAAGCACTGATTTAACGCCCGGATAAGATCAGTAATTTTTCTTAAAGGGAAACTATACTCTTTCTGATGTGCAAATACGAACTCTGAATGCTATGAAATTTCGTAATTTCACACCACCTAAAATTCAATCAGGATTTTCACTCAAACAAGGTACTTGATAATAATGAGGCCATTTCCATAATGTGATTATAATGCCCTGACAATGATAATAAATCAATGAGCAAGATGGATTGTCATCGCAGACCGAGGAACCGTGAATTTGTAATGTAGAATTTAAGGAAATCTCTGCTTGAGCCGAGAATTTTTTTTATTTTTGGTAAAATTGAAGTATGTTTAGATAATGATTAGCTTGAGAAGGTCAAATTAGTGTTCGGTGCAACATTGGTAAGTTACTATTCAATAAAATTAATCAATAGATTTAATGCTTTCACGATGATTCATTATGATGAAAGGAGGTGTTTCGGGTTTCAATCGTGTGCAAAACTAC
>JAUMHM010000016.1:38454647-38466534 GCA_032362435.1 Melikaiella ostensackeni | reverse complement strand
CTCCATCCCTGCGGATAACCTCTGTTTTGGTAGAAGGGGGGGGGAGAGCGCGCGCGAGCATTTGATTGTCAGTGACTATGATTAGCGGACACACCACTTCTCTTATGTGGCGGTTCTCCGCAGCGAGGGAGCCGAGCCTAGGCTCGGTGCGCAACTTGAAACTGGGCTCGTCCGCTCTCTGGTTATGGGTAATAAATTCTTATAAACAAAAACTTATTTATATCACTTTTAAGGTATATTAAAAACTTTTAAATTGTAAAAATGGCAAGTATATAATATATTCTTTACAATGATCTTTTCCATATAGATTTGTTTTTTGTACTACTTTTTAACTGCAAATTTATCTTTAAAATAGTAAATGGTCACACATTACATACTTGAGAAGTGAGGTTAATTTTTCCGCTCCTAAATCGAGAGTGCTCAAAAGCTTCAATTTTGGTATAGAAGTAATACAAGCCACTTCCGCATAGAATCAAAATCAGTTCTAATTTCCTCTCATTATAATATTCACTTGTTGCGCCTAAATCTAGAAAAAAATAAAAATATAATTACGCTTCTTACGATTTTTATCTCCGAAAAATGACGAATGGAATTTCATTTTATTAATGCTGTCTCAGAAAAGCTAGTTCTTTTGGTAAAAAAGGAATTTTCAATTAAAAAAAAAAAAACATTTTCTGTTTTAAATTGAGAGAGATAAAGGATAAGTCTTACAATACTTTCATTAATTTCCGAACCCATTCCGTGGTCAGAACGCCTAATATGTTTTATGGTACATAATGAAACACATTTTTTTTTCATATTGAAATTTAAGTTAAAATTTATGTTATTCATTTGATTTCGTCCCCTATCCGTAGACGAAATGTCTTTTATAATTTCAATTTAAAACATGCAAAAGTTGAAAAGTAATTTAAAATTTGGAATATAATTGACTCGAGGTCAACTGAAATTATTAGGTTTCTAAGGCAGGGCTGATTTACATTGACTTACTGAAGAGTCCAGTGAGTAAGCCTAGGACGAAACGTATTAAAATAAAAAGTAAAGGATAAAATCTTCGTGTACAATGGATTAAGAGACGAAAAACAACAAGATAAGTTTGTTAGAAACACTTTTTACATTCTGGTTATTTTCATCATGAATTTTCAGAAATAGATTGAAAGAGGGAATCGGGCAAGATGTTTTTTTCGAGAAAGATTCATGATATAAACAGCAAAATAGGTTTTTAACTTTATAAATACCAAAAACAGTAGGAAATACAAAATTTCTGAAAATTTTTAAAAGATCAACTCATATAAAACAGATAAAGTGAGTTTTTCATAGAAAATTGATTCTAAGTTCCGATCTAAGATTCCAATTAATTTAGAAAAAAATTAGACCAAAATATATTACCGTACTTTTCTATAAAATTTCCCTGATGATGATGTCCAAATGAATTGGAATCTCTTTGGAACATAATTGTATAAAAAAGACAGAGAAAGAATAAGGCAGAGATCTCTTCCCTTTTTCCCCCTCTTCCTTCCTTTTTGTCACATTTTTGGCTCTTATGAGCCTCTCACACTGATTTTTGGAAACATACCTTACTCATCCTAAAGACTTTTTGTGCAATTTTCTGTTTCACAAGATGACTTTGCTAGAGTTTATGTTTTTAAAAGTTTTTCTGTCAAATTTTCCTTTTTTTCTGATTTTCTTCGAGGACGGCTTCAACAGAAGGTAGATAGGCATATCATAATTGTGATAAAAAATAAATTTTGCTATGTTATAGAGTTTTTTCTTATCAATCGTTAAAGACTAGGAAACATGAGAAAACTTGATTTTGCAATCAAAAATAAAATTTGCCATGTCATATCTTTCGTTTTCTAAAAAATAAAAAAATTTGAAAAGGGCATAGCAGGATAAGCATGTATAAGCTGACCCCGGCCGAACCTGTTCGACATTCTGACTCTGAGTTGGTGGTAATATGAGGCTCAATTCCGTGGAAGATTATATCTAAGAAATCATATTTATGGGAGTTATGGGGGTGAGTAGAATAATCGAAAAACATCTTTTTCTCGGAAACGGCTGGGCCGACTTCGATGGGGAAAGAATATTTTATGGGTCCCAATGGAGAAATGTTTCAAAAAAATTATGGGACATTTTAGACAGAAAGAAAAGGTCAAAAAAAAATTTCAAATTTTTTTCGATTTTTTAAAAATGGGAAATTCTTGAGACATAATCACCGTTTTTTGCCAAAAAATACCTTGAATTATGTGGAAAAATATGTGAAAGTTTGAGATCAATCGGAGAGACTGCCCATGGTTACAAAAATTAAAAATCTCCAGCGACCGCGTTATATGCACGTTCGCTGATGTATAATGAGGAGTCTGCAATCTTACGCTGGCAGTGAACTTGAAACACTTCGAAAATGCTCAGAAATTAGACAAAAATTGTCCCAAAAATAGTAGTACCTTCTATTCATCCAATATTCTCATCTGATGTTCTTTTATATTTCATTTATTTTGTCTCCTGAAGTTGTTCTTGTTGAAGCAGAAGTAGGTGGCTGGTGGTGCAAAAAACAAGTGTTTCAAAGCATTTCAGCTGATGATTTATTAGATTTCCCAGAAATGACAGAGAAAGATCTGGAGATTCTGTTTACCGGATCGTACCAACTTTCACAGGCGGTATCATACCTTGCCGAAATGATGGATAAGGATGGAGAAATTAACCTGTAGTATGTAAAAGATCGAACTAATGTGTTGGAGTTGCTGGTTCCGTCTCGTCATATTTCCCGGAAAACATATAAATTCTTCATAAAATATAAACCTAATAGTGTTGGGATTTCTGGGATACTAGAGTATGTATTTGATTGTGCTAATGGGAACAGAACTGTTGATTGCTGCTCACACAATGCTGCAATCATCTACTATTTGTCTCACGCAAGATATTTGGCTAAGATTGTCAGAGCTGCTGAAATCTTCAGTCGAATGTTTCAACAAGGCAACATTGTCCCTGTTATTGAAAGTGACAGTGACGAAGATTGAGAATATTGACGAATAGAAGATACCGACATGGCTCAAATTGATGCTGCTAGCATGCAGATATTTCATAAAAAATAAAAATTGCTATTTAACATTTTTCGTTTTTTCAATACAGGGGCTCACAAAATAAAAAAAATGAGAAAATTTGTTTTTTTTTTTACACTATTATAAAGGAAGCTTTTCCTTTAGTCAGATTTTCTGCGGGGATGGCTCAAATTTAAGCTCTTGGCATGTTGAATTGCGATAGAAGAGATAAGATGTTATTTGTTCTATTGTTGGTTTTTTGTTATAAGTGGCTGAAAACTAAGAAAAATTAGAAGGTTTGGAAATTTTGTTTTTTAGACCATCATGCTGTAAGCTTTTCTTTCAGCATGATTTTCTTTGGGAATGACTCAAATTAAGGCTATTGGCATGGATAATTGTGATCAAGAATAAAGCTCGCTATGATATACAGTTTTTCTGTTATCAATGGCTAAAAACTAGCAAAAATGAGAACATTTGGTTTTCAAGACCATTATGCTGGAAACTTTTCTTTTAGACCGATTTTTTTAGGGGATGGCTCAAATTTAAGCGCATAACATATAAATATGCAATAAAATTTGATATGTTATGTTCTTCGTTTTTTGAAAACGGTGTGTGAGTCATTTTCCGAAAAGAGGTCACTTTCGCCTCCCAGTGTAATAACTTTAAGGAAACATTTTCGATGATTCTATAATTTGGTAGATTTATACTCTTTTGTCAAACTTATGTGTGTCATAACCGAAATATAATATATTGTACTGTAAAAATTGATGATGTGAATCAAGATACACGAAAAATATATGTTTCTCTGTTCCCCACACAGAATTGACGTACTTGAGGAAAATTTATTATAAATGAAATGAATATAATGAATGGCTTGATCATTACCATTCAAAAGCTTATTCTATAATTCCACAACAGACTTCTTCAATTTAACGTGTGTATATATAATTAAAAACTCGTTGAAACAGTTTCTTCGAAATTTGATTTTGACGGCGAGAGTTTACATTTGTATGACTTTCCTGCAATTCTGTTGAGTTTATGAATTAATAAACCTTATATCTTGGATAAATAGATTCACATGTTATGCCTGCGTATGATTCGAAAGTAAAAATGACAAGATTTTCACTTAAACCAACAAAAACTAGGACGAAATGTTGCATATTCTTATTATGTGTAAACTCCGGCCATTGTTAAATAGGATACTCTTTAGCAAAAAAGTTAATATCAACGAAATAGCTGTTTAGAAGAAGTAGATAGGAATATATTTTGCTAAATTCTGTTTAAGACATTCAGTTTTGGGGCTATAGCTAGCGTTTTTCTATGGTTTTTTAAACTCCGGACGCCGTAAACTCCAGTCACAAAATTTTTTCATATATAATGTATTCGTTTAAAGAAACTTGTTTAAACAATTAAAGACCAGCTTTTCAAAAAAGTACCTCGGATATTCATAATTAAGAGGCTTTTCTCGACATTTGTAGCCTAATCCACCCTCTGAAGTCCAGACTTCTAAGCTCATACATAAGTATTAGATCACAATGATAATTATCAAAATTCTTGAAATAAATAGAAAGCAATAATTAAACAACAGAAAATTTGAAATATTTTTTTTTTAAAGTTACTTTCATCGAAAGTGTCCTGTTATAGGAGAACCACCTATATAAAAGATGTTATATATAAAATACACACTTTCTTGTGAAATCCTTCTTGATGGGTGCTTGCGGCCCGCTTCGCGAACTGATTTTTTACTGTGTATTGAAGACATTACTAATGAAATCAAATAATTAAACTATTAATCAAAGATATTAGCTATTAAAGTATTCAAATTCATGAATTTGTAACACAATGAAAAAGAATACTTATGAACACCTTACATTCAGAAATGTACTTGAATTCAGAGATGAACTTAATTCCGCAAAATTTTTTCGAAATTTAAGAAGGTCAATATCTAAATTTCAGGATTTAATCAAACACTTTTCCAAATTGAGATCAATTCTCGTTGAATTAAAGTAAATTTTTGCTGAAAATAAGTTCCTCTCTGAACTGAAGCTCATTTCTGAATTTAAGGTGTAACATTTTCAGATATTCTTTTTTACTGTGAAGTGCTAAATTTAGATTCTTCTCTGTATCTATTTCTCCATGAATTTCAGAGTGAAACTTTTCAGTAAAATCGATATAGATTGGCTAAAGAAAGCTAGTTCATATTCGCCCTCTACAAATTGTTTCGATGAAATGCTCCATAATCCTGTGCAGATTTCATTTTTTCGTAAGCCGTACGCAATCCTATATGGACCAGAAGATTATGGAGTCCGTGGTTCCTGGAAGTAAGTATCGACACATGAGTAATTTCACCAATGGAAAAAGGGTTTAAGAAATCTCGGGGTGTGGGAGTCTTGAGTTTGGGTTCAAAGGTTCGCGATTATAACATTCCGGGCATGCCATTTCGTGTTCATCAATTCGGTACGCCGCTCAGGCCGCGGCTTTGCTCTCGCCACAGAGCAGTCTTCTACGTTTAATATGTTTTAGAAACAGGATCCACTCTTCTGAGTGTGTTCATGTACGCGTATGTTCTTGGAAAAGCCCTTCCCCTAATCACAACAGACAATTTCCTTGGACTTTCGAGAAATTGTGTGTTAAAACGAAAAATGATACCCTCAACCAGAATAAATTGCCTTTATAATGTTTGGTAGTCATCTAGATTATAACTTTGTTGCAAAACTAACAGGTCTAAGGAGAAAGTGTTCAAAACTTTTAATTTCTTCTGGCCTCGACTTCTCCAACTGATTTTTATTAAATTTATAAAATTGAGGGGATGTATCGGAAAACAAGTGTACAGAATTAGGTTGGACAACCAAAACTCAGATGTGCTTCCTACGGCGTCAAAAGGAGTGGCAACATTTGCTCTTTGTTTTGGGTGATCAGCCTAATTTGTTTTCGAAAAATTTCCTTATGGGATTGAATAAAAATAGAGAAAATATTATGTCCGTTCAACTCAAGCCGGATAAAATATTCACGTTACACACATTATAAACTAGATCACCTTAAGATTTATGGCAACGATTTTTATCAGGGTGGGCTTTATTGTTCCATTGTCCCGTCGCATTTTGTCGAGCGAACAATATAAAGCAGTACACTGCATTGCACATGCCACTCTGGTAGCCAGTTGGTGTTGCAATTTGTAATTGAAATTCGCACATCGAAAAACAATGGATTCTGTCGCCCTCTCCGTAATGTGACTAAAGAGGGCTCGTGCCCACTTCAATGGACGCCTTTTATGCCAAAAGGAATCCCAGTGGAGGTGACTTAAGGAAACTAGGTGAAGGAAACAAATTTAAGTACGTCGAGCGAATTTTTATTGTATCATTTGCATTTTGATCAATATTCATTAAAGATACAATACCTGTACATTGTAAAAAAGTAGAAGTAAGAGAGAGCAGGAAAATAATCCTTATACACTACCTTACAAATGATTTTTTACATATCTTAACCACTATTCTTAATCCTAGATGCTTGCGACCTTGCCCTGGACTTCCGTTTCCTCTTAACATTACCAATCTAAAAATTGTGGCTCTATTCCGCAACACTACTTCATTACACTCCTTCTTAAGTAGTAATTTTTTACTTTTCCCTACCATGTGCAACCAGCCTCTAAATCTCACAGCTCTGTTCCACTTGCTCTACTTTTCAATCTTCTTCAAGTATTCCGGTCCCCCTGCCTCTCAACCATCTTATATAAGCTGTTGTACCTTAACTCTGAGATTTTTTCCCATCTTTCCTCTCTTTGCCTTTCCATCATCTCTTCCTTTATTCCCTGCCATTATCTACCACACTTGCCCCATTATTATGCTCACACGTTCTAATTTCCTTCTTACCTGCAGCTCGCTTCCTTCTCCTGCTTCGAACCAAAAACCTAGGTAGTAAAACTCCTCCACCAACTCCACCACTTTGTTATTTATCTTCCCTTTGTACTCTACTGTACGTTATCTTTTTCTGAAACACATCATCTTCGTCTTACTCACATTCTTCGTTAAATCTATTTCCCTTATATACTCTTCGAATGCTCTCATCATCAGACTCATCCCTCTTTTATCATCCGATACTAGAACTACATCCTGTGCGTTTGCTAGTGAATACAGTTTGCCTGTTACTATTTATACTGTTATAATACTGTTGGCCCAATATTGTCCCCCCTTTTCCTTTTTTCTCCATCATATCCTCCATGTCTGCCAATAGCACACTAAATAGCAGTGGGCTCAACGGACACCCTCGTCTAAGTCCCCCTTCTGTCCAGAATTCCTGTTCTTTCTTGTTTCCCAATCTTTACCCTTATCTGAGTATCCACAAATATCTCTTTCATCCTCTTGATCAAGCGTTCTTCTACTTCTCTCTCTTTCACGGCACTCTATAGCACCCTTCTATTCACGGAGTAAAATAATAAAAATATTTTTTTCCAAATAAAAAATATTTTGTGTAAAAAAACTACAGCAGTAAACAAAAAAAGAGTTATTCGAGAAATTGAATTTGCCCCGAGAAGGTCAGTTATTACTCGTTCTCTCTTCTAATAAGAAAATTATGAAAACTTTGTGAATTGAGAAACACTGAAACGAGAACAGTAAATTGAATTTTTAATTGTGTAGTAAAATGTAATTTAAAGTAACGCGCCTTCTTCGCATCCGTAATTGGATCGTAAACTCAAGGATAGGGCTTTTACAACAAACTGGTAAGCCACGTTGGATAATTAACGGACTTTATCGATAAATATTACTGATTAAGGTTTGATTCGGTCACTCGGGAGTCAAGGTTCACGAACCAGATTCTCACAGAACCGTGAGAGGGGCAGCGTTTCAGAATGATTGTTTATAGGAAAATTTAATAATTCGATGGGTATAAAGTATTCACTAAATTAGAGGTGATAATATTTTAATAATTACATATTTCAATATGTAATATCATATTATTATTCACAAAGTATTATTATTACATGAGAGGATAATGAATGACGAATGTAACTATTTTTTTAACGGCAAAGAATGATATTTGAGAGACAAAAAGCGCACAAAATTGACTATCAATTTTTATTGTTAATTTATGAAAAAATAAATTGGATGATATTAAGTAAGTGTAACCTAATACATCCAAAATGAGGCATCTTGTATTATTTATTATTTATTGAGAAAGTTTGAAAATAATGACCAGCAACAAAAATATCCAGAAACTTTCCACTGCTCTCTCGTTCACCATTTTTTAAGTCAGTTGTTCAAAAGTCGCGAATTTAAAAATAAATAAACTAATAAACTAATATTTGAGACATATTTTTTGAGATTATAAATAAGTTACGAGAATGAATGAGATGGTGTGGATTAATTAAGAAAGTTTTGTACTATCAGTCTAGACAATTATTCAGATGCTAATCAGATTTGAATGTGAAAATTATGATAGGTAAAAAGATGTGTTTTCTTCACAGAAAAATATATTGCTTTAAAATATTACAGTCCTTCTGATATTGATATCAGAATTTCTAAGATGAAAATAGTTTCCTCTATCGATTTTATCATAAAAAACTACAAAAAATTATTTAAACTTCTGCCGACTTTTCTTATATGTTCACAATATGCAATTACTATACAATATACAGCATGCAATACGCAATCTACAATATTGTGAATTCCTAATCGTCAAAAATTTTAATTTCAAAAATTTTAATTTGTCATGGACCCTATAAGATTAAATCAAGATTATAACCTTAAATAATTCCATTTGTTGCACCGAACTCATGAAATTAGTTAATTACTAAATTTTCAATATTTTCAAAAACAAAATATCAGAAACTGAATTTTCTGAAAGCAAAAAAAATGAGATAAAATTTTATGTGACGATAAAACACGTTTTCTTACTAAAATCGTCTTGAAATAATGCAGCATTGATTTAAAACTAAATCAGTTGAGAAAACACAAATTTTAAAAACCAATTTTTCAATTTTAGTTTCGTGCATGTAATTTATATTATTTTATTCATTTTTATCGTATGGGTAAATGCAGAAATTCCTAATCTTTTTGAGATATTTCAAGATTCTTTAAGATTTTTGATATCTCCTTTATAACGAAAAAATTAAAATTCCCAATTTGGAATTCATAAACAAAAAAGTATGGTTACATGTTATATTCGAATTGTTTAGGCACACCGAAAATATTTGGTCTACGCTCACCGAATTTCGGTGAACCTAGGAAAGGCCTATTATATCAGCTATTAATTAGTATTTAGCTGCTTTAGCTTATTTCTGACTCACCAATTAAATTTTCTTGTCTGTTAGCGAAAAAGGATGCTCAAAATAATACAAGCTGATTTATTTATCACAGAAGATTATTTAACGTTAATGACAAATCTCTACCTTTGCAGTATATTTTGTGAGCTTTGAGTACTTCAGATTTAGTTTGAATACTTATGTCTCTTATAGATATGTGATACATCCACAAGAAAGGCTTGATTCATTTGTTGTCCTGTCTCTAATAATGATTATTAAGGATCATTGCATTTTTTATCTAATTATACATTTTACTATCACGTCAACCTCGTGACCCACGTCATATTTCAAGGTCACTTTAAAGTATGTTAATATGGCATTCCTCAGAAAAATTGCAATAGAAACAAGATAATCTGAAGACCGTTATCCGACAAGAGCCTCTCTTCAGATTTAAAGTTAAGAAATTTCAATTAACCGTTCTGTGCTTGCTGCCACACGGTAATTTTATCACACGACGACGGCAGAAATCATTTTCCATTTCAACGCCAGATGAAGAAAGTCCCATCGAATCTACCTTGGAGTCAGGTGCCTCTACTATGCGACTATCACGATGCTAAAACCACCTTTTCTTGGCGGTTCGAGGGGCTGACGGGCGCATAAATAACGCGGAAAATGGACGACAGCGACAAAGCTGGCACTGATTTCGCTAGTAAAGCTGAGTCTCGTGTGCGCGGCGTACGAGCAAACGGCCTACCAAGATGGATTTATGCCAGCGTCATTAGGGATTAATTATACGCCTTGTCAGACAGCTGATGCCGTTCTAGCGACTAGAGATGGTCCCGCAATAAGAATGAGGGGTTGGAGGAAAAGAGGAGGAACAAGAAGGGTTAAGTGTTCAGAATATAAAGGGAGGAAGGAAGAATATAGAAGATAGAAAATAGAAGATGAAAAAGAAAGAAGTGAAGAATGCACTCCTGAAAGAAAAGGAGAGACGCTGATGATAAAAAGAGTAGCTCCCATAATGCCTACGCTCCTCGTGATTTACACCCCGACTAAATCGCAGAGGCCTGTAGGTATTCGATTCGATATTGTAAAATGCCCTTCTATATGCCAGCTACGGAGAGAAATGGATATTAGCGGTTAACATCTGGATAGTAAGTCGTAAAATATCAGTGATTTAACTATGGGACAAAGAGCTAGATACTTGGATTTAACATTAACTGATATTAAGTCTTAGTATCCAAGATACTTATTCTAAATATCTGAGAAGTTAAAGTTTGAAGCCAAGATTCTAAAAAAGGAAATACCTTTGATATTAATGTTAAATATCTGAGGTTTTAAGTTTAAACATCTCAGATATTTCAGCGAATTATCATAAATGCTACTGTTTAATACGTATGATATTGAAGAGTAATATCTTAAGAATATTACCAATTATTATCTGGGATACTAAGATTTATTTTCAAATGAACTATTAATTTCAGTGGGTCAATTTGACTTACAAATCGGTGCATTATCGACCGAGATGACGGAAATAATCCATTTTGGTCGATATTACATTGAGGCATCAGGCAAAGTCATGCGTAATACGCAAATAAATGATCATGAAATTATTTGATTTAAAAGTTATCGAAAATGATTTCAACCTTTATTTAAAACCAAAATGAAATAATATGCATAGTATAAATATCACATTGTCGGTTCGATAGGAACTAAAATTTCTTTGATTTGCGCTAGTATCGGGAGCTCATCACCAACATCAACATCATAACCGCAACGTGTCTTGATCGATTTTGTTATCTGAAATAAAAATGAAAGTAAAATTATTTCCAGGTTTCACTTCGGTTTTATGAAGACACACTTAAACGTGAAGTATACAAAAACTGTAGAATTTAGAAATTCCTCAAGAACCCGAGATCAACACCTTCTTCGTCAAAGAGAGGCATTCTCAGACATTTCTCTGTGTATGTATCAAAAATTATAACGCAGCCTTGCCTAACGCCCTGCTTCATATGAAACCAATCGCTCAGTTGTCCATTTACTCTTACACTCGCTTTACTACCATTACATATTGCTCTTATTGCTTTTAGAAGCCAACCATGCACTCCATACTCTTTTAGGACTTCCCACATTAAAAGCTTTTCCCATATCAACACCTGCACAGATAACTCTTTCATTCAACACCCGTGAAAAATATCCAATTTCGAGGACTTGTTCAGAGTGGGGAAAATAGTAAATTACCTGATTGTTGACGATTAGCATAATTAAAAAACTCTGAGGGCTATACTTATGAAACATGAAACGTACCTTCGAACATTTTTATTGGGGAGTCGAGCAATATGAAAAATACATACTTACTGAAACATAAGTCCACAAAACACATCCAAAAAACACATTTATCTTTAAAACAGTAATTGGTCACACATTACTTAAAAACTGAGGTACACTTTTCCGCTCATAAACCGAGAGTGTTTAAAAGTTTCAATTTAATAAGATAAATACGAAATAAAATTACACTCGAACTCTGATATCGTCGCATCCAGTTTAAGCCTTCCTAGAACTGCTGGCCCCCGCAGTTTCTCAGCGGGCAGGGAGCAGCGGGGAGTGTAAACAG
>JAUMHM010000016.1:38422081-38454547 GCA_032362435.1 Melikaiella ostensackeni | reverse complement strand
CATATATATGTGAACATACACATATATGAATATATATTTTTATAACTAATTCTAATTTATGTTTGATCATTTTCTTATATAAATAATTAATGATTTATTACAGAAAAACCCGGAGTCTGTCCCGATCCATCGACCGGACGTTGGATCTGCTCATCGACTTGCATCGACGACAGCGATTGTACAGAAACTAGAAAATGTTGCAAAACCAATTGCGGTGGTTTTATTTGCAAAAAACCTCAAATCCCAGAAGAAGAAGTTGCTCCTCCGGTTGTTCCACTCAATGAAGTCAATACACATTCGAATAACATTCCATACGATAATAGCAATGTTGAGCCATCCTATCATGCCAATCGTGAAAATCCATTTTTATTTAGCCGACCTCGTAATTAATTTTATGACACTGTGAAGAAAATTCGCAAACGTTCAAGATTTTTTTTATCTCATCTCACATGACATTAGTAAAATCTAATCAAATATTTAAGGCTCAATTATTTTATTGTATAGTCGAATTTTTTAAGACTGAAGTCTTATTTTCATTGTCTAAATTTTGTTGTTTCTAAGTAATTTATTTATTTATAAGAACTGTACCTCATCAAAATAATATATAATTATATGTGCCATAAATCATATGTAGATACGTATCAATACATTTGAAGATTCTATGAGAAATTACAATCAACCTGACCATTTTACAGCTTGCCAAAAGATTGTGAAACTTATTTTCCAAAATTTTTCCCCATTTCCACAATTTAATATATTTTTTTAATAATACTTACTATATCGAAGTAGTTTTTAGTGAAGTTTCAAAACTTCACGTTCGTTAAATATATAAATTTAAAAACTAAAATTGAATGGAAGGAAAACACGAATTGGGTATTTTTTATTGTGATAGAAGTTTATTTTTTTATACACGAAAGATAGCGGAGCTCAGGCTTTTGGTATTTTATATTCAAGTTCGAACACATTTTTCACGTTTTGAATTTCTGTCAAACTCACATTTCTCATATTGAAGGCATTTCACACCTGCACAGTAGACACCATCATCTGAAAAATAAATAAAACAAAAAATATTAATGGGAATGTAATCAAAAACGAAACGGAGACGTTTTCTCTTAAAGGTCGAAATGAAATCTACTTTCTTATGAAAATTTTTTGTGTACTAAAAAAGAACACCCAAAAAGTGCACAAATCAAAAAAAGACTTCGAAACAACTTACTTCCACGGCTCATTAAAGACAAATGTACAATAAGTGTACAACAAAAAGGAAAAAGGGGGAGTTTATTATATAAGAAATCAATTTTTGAGCATAAGCCTTAATTTTTATTTCAGAATCTATGTGAGAATATAAATTTTGCTGCTGAGCAGGTATTCTAGAATCTTTTTCAAATTGAAATCTACTACGCTACTATTACTTATTTAATATTATTTTTTCTTCCCCTTCCCCACCTTTCCAAAACCCCTCACCCTTTCCTATTTATTTTCTTTGGGAAAATACTCGCCTCTGCTTCTTTATGTAGCTCAAATAATTAAAATAATGAGGATGTAGTAATTGTTTATTAAATATTAGAGAAAAATAATATTCTAAAATAAAAATAAAATAAAAAATAATTTTATTTTTTTCGAAATTTGTACAAGTGCTCGTGATATTTATGCCCTGAAAAAGTACTGCTGAAAGAGGACTTGTAAAATTTAAAAAAAAATAGTGTTATTTTTCCTGCACTTTTGTTCTAAAAAAGTCCTAGTGAAACGGGACATATTTTGAACTTTTTTGTTACTTTAGTCCTAATGAATCCCATCAGCACTTGTAAAATTTAGGGAAAAAATGAAACTTTTCCGATTCTTTTGTCCTACAAAAGTCCTGGTAAAACGAGAAATCTTTTTAACTTTTTTGTTATTTTAGTCCTATTTCAACAGTTCTTTTTAGGACGTAAATATCACGAGTTTTTGTAAAAATTTCGAAAAAATGGAAATTGTATAGAACTTATATCCCAACAATTGTTTAGAACTCATAAAAATTAAAAAATTATTTTAAATTAAATTAAATTATTCAAAATTATCCTCTTTCGAGAAAACTAAGATTGAAGGTCTCGATATCACATGATGGCAGACGTTTTTTAATGGAAAGGTCGATAAAAATAAGACATTTTTTGAAAATAAAAAATAATAATTTCAAAAGATATCGATGTTGAGAGGAAGAAAAACAATCATTACAAGGTTGAAATTCTAACTAAATTTGAACTAAATTCAAATTTAAACATTTTTTATTATTATATCAGAAAATGAGATTTCGTACAAATCCTTTTAACACAACGTGTATTCGATTTTTAAAGAATTTCTTATAGGCCCAATAAACCCATTTTCGGAAAAATGTTGGTTATTAATTAGTTCTGTAATACCACCTTCAAATAATCTTTCCTTCTCAAAAGCCTCTCTGGCAGTCACTTGCAAAAATTGATTAATTCTTTTCTCGTCATTATACTCATGTATAATGTACAGTCACATATAGTTTATACTTTTCTCCATAAAGTTATAATTTCATTGTTAGTTGAATTGATTGTGAAATTTGTATGAAATTAATCACAAGCATCATAAGATTGCAGAATATTTGCAGGTTCGATGAAGATTTTAACGAAATTAAGAAATTCTTATGACAATAAATTAATCAATCCGGGCTGTGGCAGATCACTGTTGAACATCGAACCTCAAAAGTACGCTAAATAAGGTGCAGTTTTCAGTTGCAACATTTTTAAGACTGGAAAACAAACGAAGGCACAATGAAAAATTTTCATTGTTCAAAACGAGATGCAACAAATTTCACACCAATGCTTTTCTGTGTTTTTTTTCTTGTTCTTCAAACTCTCGGACGTAATGACGTAAATATGGAAATAATATCATCCAAAAATTATTTTCATTAATTATCTCAAATAAGTTGAGAATATACTTATATACTTTTATTGAGAGACAGAATTGCAATAAAAATAGTGGAGTAAAAAATCGCAGATAACGTCGGCTTTGAACCGTAATTTGGATTTTCAAACTACACCGCTTACACAATAATTGTATGTCATTACAAATGATTGCAGGTGTAAACGAACGACTGCAAATGAATGCCAAAATTTGACAGTAAGAATGATTCCACAACTTTATGCACCATTCAAAATCGAAGAGAATTTTAAATTGAATGTCTTCCAACTGCAACAATTAATTATTATACTTTTTCATTGAATACAACAAATTTATTTTTACAAACATGAAAAACATGAAACTTTCATAGAAGGAGCAGAGAAAAGTATAAGTAAAAGATTTTCATACAATTTATAATGTCGACATGTTGAATAGGGCGGGCCGAAAATAGATATTTTTTCAGATCGAGATGATACCATATAGAAAAGTTGTCGTTTGGGATATAAAACATTCCATTATTTAACATTTTTTTCGGTTAACAGCACGTTAAATGAGATGACACGATGTCTACTGAAGCAAGCTGAAATGCCACAAGTTTTCTAGGGCGAGACAGTAAACACTGTTAATTACGTGAGGAATAGATGTCCGACAAAATCACTAAAAGGTGAAACTCCTCATAAAATGTAGACTGGAAAAATCCCGACTGTAATTTACTTCCAAATTTTTGGTACAAAAGCCTATGTTTGGAAAAAGGTAGCGGAAAAGGAAAACTTGATTCGCGATCTTTGCCATGTGTTATGGTAGGTTACTCATCAGAATCCAAGGCGTACCGCCTATAGAATTTGGTACTCAGAAAAATAGTTGTGAGCCGAGATGTTCGTTTTCTAAAGGAAATGTGCTATAAAGGTCAATATGCCGTCATTTTTGGCAACAAGGAGGGGAAGGATAAGAAATCACCATCGCCTAAAAATGTCAAACATTTTTAGATTCATCAGACGAATCTGCTCAAGAGGAGGATTTTCCAGGCTCATCCGAGGAAAGAGCTCTACGGCCTCCTGCAGTTGAACGACTGAAAAGAGGTCCAAGTCGTCCAAGGTTACTCAGAAGCGGCTCACGAGGTCGCCCTAGAAAACTGTTCAGTACGGTACGAGATATCTAAGAAGAATTCGTTAGTGATCCTGAAAATATTGAAGATGATGTTTTCGGTGTCTTTGAGTGTTCATATGGAATTGAAGATCCAATGACCCTGGAGAAGCTGAAAGGTCAAAAGATGCTGAAGTCTGGGAAGCCGCATTAGAAAATGAACTCTTAGCACAAGTCAAGAACGAAACCTGGAAAATTGTTGATGAACCCGAGAATCGAAAAGTGCTCGGAAATCGATACGTTTTCAAGACCAAGGAAGACACAAACTTACTAAATGGGAAGGAGAAAATGAGACTTGTCACCAAAGGATTTTCCCAACGACCAGGAGATGATTTCTTCGAAACTTACTCACCGGTAGCCTGAATTACTTCGATAAGACTTCTTGCTGCATTGTCAGTTAAACTTCATCTCGAAATTCATTCAATTCAGTTTTGTCTTGAAAACCTGTAGGGTCGAATAGGCAGATGATTCAAGACAAGAAAATCATTGAAATCGCTCAAGAGTGGATTGACAGACTTCAAGAGGATGACAACAGAGTCTGTTTATCAATCAAAGCTCTATATGGTCGCAAACAGTCAGGTGTTGAGTGTAATCGTCGATTGGTAGCTGAATTAAACCGACTTGGTTCACAGCAGCTGGATCAAGATCCTTGCATTTTCATGGCGAGAAAGCAAGATGACATCATGCTTATAGTGACTTACGTTGACGACCTGCTGATTGCATCCGCAAATCACAATTGGATCAGTCAAATGAAATCGTCATTGGCAACTATTTTTGAGATGAAAGATCTCGGTAAAGTAAATCTTTGTTTGAGCATCGAATTTCACAGATCTCAGGATGGCAAAGAAATATGATTGTCCCAACAAAAATATTCCGAGAAAATTCTAGAAAGGTTCGGAATGCGAGATTGTAAACCAGTTGTCATCGAAATTGAATCGAATTGCGATCTTACCAAACCACCAGAAATTGATGAAAAGTAAATGGCTAAGTTTCCTTATCATCGGCTGATCGGTGCATTGATACTCTTAGCAACATCAACCATACCGCACCTTGCCTTCACAGTGAGTTTTTTTAGTCAATTTAACTCATGTTATAGAAACGAACACTGGAAGTCTGACAAACGTGCCCTGCGGTATATAAAGGGCACAATCAACACTGGTTTTGTTTATGGGAAAACTGGAAGAGAATTGTTTGGAGTTACTGATACTGATTGGGCAGATGATAAAAATGATGGTTGATCATATACTGGTTTTGCATTTATTCTGGCTGGTGCTGCGGTGTCATGTAAGTCACGAAAGCAACGTACTGTTGTACTATCAAGCAATGAGGCTGAATACATGGCCTAATCAAAATCAACAAGGGAAGCCATGTATCTCCAGGGCCGACCGATAGTATGCCAGCGGATCTACTTACCAATGAACTTACGTCAATCAAGACTATCAAATGTTCCGGAGCATGGGGGTCACTTCCCGATTGTTTTCAGAAATCAACATGACAATTTATTTTGAGAGGAGGTGTTGATGTGACAAAATTATTTGTTACATAAAGTGCAGGGTACCTACGAAAATAATTACAGCTCTGTGTAATTATTTCTACTGCCCACATTTGCTTGCGCCTATCAGCAGTTCACGCTCCGACATCATCAGTTGAGCGTTGTATGTATTATCTTATATTAATCTATTAGTCTGTGTAACAATATACGGAGATCGAATCTCTCCTTAAAAATATATCACTGATGATGCATGATGCATTGATGCAACATAACTAAGAAGTACTAGAAAGTTCCATTTTACTTTTTCGAAATTTCTACAAGTGCTTGTGATATTTATGTCCTAAAAAAGAGCTGCTCAAGTAGGGATTGCGACAATTTCAAAAAAATATTAAATAAGACTTTTTCGGTACTTTTGTTCTGAAAAAATCCTGGTGAAACGGGACATATTTGGAACTATTTTGGTATTTCAGTCCTATTTTAGCAGTACCTATTTGGACTTTTAAAAAATTTTAAGAAAATTTAGCACTTACAGATTAGTCTTATATCCCTTACTTTAGCGGAACTTTATCCAGGACCCCAATGAGACCTTTTTTTTAATCAGAAATAAATGGTTGCTTCTTGAAAAAACAATCTTCATATTTACTATACATAGTGTACTATCGTATACCTTTAGACGACGATTTGTAGCCTCCGTCAGATCCTGTGTTTATTGAGGTAGGCGTAGCGCATGATTGGCTTCCACACTTATTTGGACAGCACTTTTCACTGGAACTGCACTGATAATCGCTCGAACAAGATGGCATACATTTGCTGACACTATTCCTCAATGGACAACTTCCTCCTTTATCTATAACGTAAATCATAATCTTCAGTTTTGAAATAAAGGAACACATTCTTTTTTGCCTAAAAGGATCTCGTTACCTTAAATTTATACTTACATTTAATACAAAATCAAATAGTTTTTAATTTCTGAGATTTTTATATGCACGCACAAACGCGTGCATATAAAAATACTCGTACAATCGAACGAAAAGAAAAGATTCCAGCATAGTAGACTAAAAAACGAAATTTCCTCATTTTCCCAGTTTTTCACACACTGATAAAGAAAAAACATCATTATGACATAGTAGATGTTATTTTTTAATGAATACTCATATCTACATGCCAGTAGCTAGAATTTCAGCCATATTCGAAGACAATCGAGCTAAATAAAAAAATTCCAGCATAGTGGACTGAAAAACGAAATTTCCTCATTTTTATAATTTTTCATCCACTGATGAAGAAAAACATTACTGTAACATAGTAACTTTCATTTTTTAATGAATATCTACGTCCTAGTAGCTACAATTTGAGCCATCTTCGAAGACAATCAAACTAAAAGAAAAGATTCCAACATAGTGGTCTGAAAAGCGAAATTTTCTTCTTTTTCTTATTTTTTACCCGCTGATAACAAAAAATAAATACTCTGACATAGCAAATTTGTCTTTAATGCACATCTAAAGGTCAAGACCTTCAATTTAAGGCATCTTCGAAGACAATCGAACTAAAAAAAAAAGATTCCACTATAGTGGTCTAAAAAACAAAATTTACTCATTTTTCTACTTTTTTACCCACTGATAAAGAAAAAACATCACACTAAATAAAATGGTTGGTTGGGACAACTAATAAAGTAGTAGGGCCAACTATTTTAGTTTGTAATATATGCCGCTGCCACTTAAGGGGGGAGTCTCAAGTAAATTGTTATAAATAAAGTGATTTTCGAGAATTCTTTTTTAAAAGTTTGATGAAACTTTGTGAAAGTCTTAGTATATATTTTCGCATATTTCATAAATAGAGAATATAAATTCGCAAGTTAATAAAGACGGTCTAAACATAAATCACGTGGTTTGTTGCGCACAGCCTCAACGTTGACGGTGCTGATCGGCGTGCAATGTATAGCTTTTTGTTTTTGTTCTAGGACAAAAACCAAAAAGATTTAGATTCTCGATAAAATTTAACCCTGGATGAAACTTCATGTTAAAAAAAATGCATAATTAATAATAATACGAAACTCAGAAAAATGTCACGATTTTTTCGACAAAAATTTCATCTTTAATTATGTAATAAAATTAGTTGAAAATGTAATATCATTAAAAACTTAGGTTTATCCGGTGGGGAATTCGATTATGTGTAAGTACACGTAGCAGCAATCCGTTCCACCAATTAGTTTCTGAGTTATGTTGCACACCAATTCGAAAAAAGTGATTTCGAGAAAAACGCGATAAAGTTTTCGTCAATGTTATGAGGAACTCACCGCTTTATGCCACAACGTTGAGGCTGTGCGCAACAAACTACGTTTGAATTGTCCTACTTTACTTGTAAATCCATGTCTTTTATCCCTAAATTATGCGAAAATATATGCCAAGACTCTCACAAAGTTTCATCAAGACACTTAAAGAAAAAATTCTCGAAAATCACTTTAATCACATCAATTTACTTGAGACTCCCCCCTTAATAATACGCAGTAATGCGTTCTCAAACTTATGGTTTTATATTCTTAACATATCTGACCATTCATTTATGCAAAAAAAATCGATTTTTTGAAAATTTTACTTAAGACTGCCCTCTTAAGTGGTTGTGGTTACTACTTTTATTTCTGAGAATGGTAGTAGTTGTCCTTACTACTTCACTTGTTGTTGTAACAACTTGCAATGGTAGATACTATTTTCAGGGAGTTGTGCTTACGACTTCAAGTAGTGAGTCTTACTGATAAATTAGTAAGCCCTACAATTAAAATAGTAGTTTCAATTACTTAAAGTAGTATTCCTAACTATTAAAATTAGTACAGTGTCTACTCCTGAACGGAAAAATACATCAACCATCAAAAATCAATTTTCCCTCAAGAAGAATATAAAACTTGGAGAATTCCTATTAAATCAAGAAACTCAAACGTAGATAAAAAAATACTTAATCGAGCGACATGTGGAACTTTCAAGATTTTACCTAAGTAACTTAATCTTGTTCTATCCATGCAGTATGTATATTCACATGGAGATCCACGAGAAAACATTGTTGAAGAACGATTCGAGAATTCATAGTGAATTTCTACTCGGATTTCACGTGGATTTAATGTGAATTTTTCCTAATTGATTTTACCTGAATAACTCATCGGTATAACAAGGTTGTATTACACTCGAACTCTGATATAGTACCATCCAGTTTAAGCCTTCCTAGAACTGCTGGACCCCGCAGTTTCTCAGCGGGCAGGGAGCAGCGGGGAGTGTAAACAGTGCGTCGCCACCAATAGCGGAGCGATAAAAGGAGGAAGTACAGCAGTGAATGATTCCATCAGCTGTCAGCACATGTGTCAGTTCGTTTTTAGTGTTTAGCGAGTTCACACGGCCCAGACTGTTTACGCTTTGAGAGATCTGGTTTAGGGGCAAGGTCAGTGCGAAGCAACTCCCGAAACTGTCCTTATATTGGAGTTCGAGTGTACTTGACAAATGACGTTGAATGGGATTTTCACTTTATTACAGCTAAATTAGTCTTATAGATTTGTTATTTGTACTAATTTTTATCTGCAAATTTATCTTTAAAATAGTTAATGGTCACACATAACCATTTGAGAATTTCGTTTCTGAGAAATGACGTTGAATGGAATTTCATTTTATTAATGTTACATTAAGAGTGCTTAAAAGCTTCAATTTTGGCATACAAGTAATACGGGTCTTCAGGTACGATGTCGAAATCAATTTTTGTCCCTCTCATTATAACAAATTTTTTTTTGTCACGCCTAAATCAAAAGTAAAATATAAAATGGGATTAAGCTTTTTAGGAATTTTATTTTGTCATTCTGTGTTCGCAGAATCATAATTGCGTCTGAAATTCAGGAATTCAATTTTCAAGAATGTGCTAACCAGTTCTCAAAATTTATTTTAAATTGAACTGATTTGTGTGTAAATGTAAAATGTAAAATGTAAAGTGTAAAATGTGTGGGTGCTGTTATAGGTATTTATTAAATATGATAATAATTAGTACAATTATTCAGTGACGTGTTGTTCCGTTACAGTTATTAACCGACTGTGTTGGATTACGTAATAGAGAGAGGATAAGTCTTACAATATTTCCATCAGGTTCCGACCCCAATCCGTGGTCAAGACGCCTAATATGTTTTATGTTACATAATGAGAAAATTTTTTTTATATTGAAATTTTAGTTAAAATGTATGCAATTTGAATTGAATTTCGTTCCCTATCCGTGGATGAAATGTGTTATATAATTTTAATTTAAAACATACGAAAATTGAAAACTAATTTAAAATTTGGAACATAATCAATTCCAGGTCAATTAAATTATAAAGCGTCTAAGGCAGGGCTGATTCACATTGCCTTACCGAAGAGTCCAGTGAGTGAGCCTAGGACGAAACGTGTTAAAACAAAAAGAAAAGGATAATTTTTTCGTGTACAATGGATTAAGTGACAAAAAGCAACAAGATAAGTGTATTAAAAACACTTTTTACATTCCGGTTATTTTCATCATGTATTTGCAGAGATGGAGTGAAAAGGGGGATCGGACGAGATGTTTTTTTGGAAAAAGATTCATGATCTAAACAACAGAATAGGTTCTCAACTTCATGAATACCAAAAATAGTAGAAAATACAAAATTTTCCAAAAAGTTTCAAAAGATCAACTCATATAAAAATGATAAGCTTAACTTTTTCTAGAAAATTAATTTTAAGTTCCGATCTAATATTCTAATTAACTAAAAAAGGGACCAAAGCATATTATCATAGTTTTCTTATAGAGGGAGTATTACGGTTACGATATTAAAAAATGTTTAAAATAAAAAAATATCGCATGTTTTGAATGATAAGGATAGTTTCACAGTTATTCCAAATAATCCTACAAGAATGCTTCAAAAAGGTACTTTTCAAATGCTAGCGAGATTAAGGGTTCAAAGAATTTCGGGAAATGTTATTGAAACGTGCGATATTGACACAATTCATACTCATGTATCCTTGGCCTATGGCCAACAATACTCTATTTATGATAACTCCAAAAAAAGTAGAGCTAGAGTTACGAAATTTGAAGCGATTTTGTTTCGAAATAAGACCCATTACTTATCAAGTTCAAAGCCGATCGAATAATAATAAATTTTCTTTTATTTCAGATTTTTTTCAAAAATCGTTTTAGATGTGAATTTTTTTTCAATTTTAATTATATTAGGGAGGGAGAAAGTGTTGCATGTAGATTTTCATGAGATACATTTTTTTAACGAAAACGTTTGAGATTCATTCATTAAATATCGTGAGAATGACAAAAAATGAATTTAAAAAATTCGAAATTCAAACAAATCTTATCACAGCGTTGCTAAAAAGAAAAACACTCTCAAAAATTTACGTCAATTCCTTCCACGTGCTTATTTTTAAATATTTTTGGATGCTTTTCCAAGTGCCGTGCAATCCTAATATTCCAGAATCATCGAAATGAAAAGAATAAAAAAACGGTAATGGAAATTTATTATTTTCGATGAATAACTGGAAATTCGTGGAAACTTAGGGAAATTTTCGGAAAATTTAGGAAGCTTGCCTAAATTTATGGAATGTTTTGAAAGTGTTCGGAACGTTTCTGAGAGTATGGGATGTTATGGAAATGTATGGAAACTTTCGGAAATTTATGGAAAGTTTTTGAAATTGTGGAAGGCTTTGGAAATTTTCAAGAGTTTTTAGAAATTGATTTTTTAAAGTGAAAGTTTATGGACGTTTCTGAGCTTGTTAAGTTTTTAATCACGGTTGAGAATTCTTATCACATTTCTGGAGCAATGAATGGTCTTCTCCCATCTTAGAGGCCAAACCGCGGGTGACTGGTGCCCTCCTCAGTGCACAACACAAACCGATCATAACTCCTTTGGTTCTGACTTGGTTTTCATACTTTCCATTGAATGACCGAAGTTTGGTGGGACTGACGTTATGAAAGGACACTCCACATTATGACGATTTAGCTGCTTAGTTTGGACATGATTTTACACTTATGGAATAAATTTCTTGCATTAAGCAGTAGCTGGGTGTATACTTCTAACAATGAATAATACAAATAATTATGTAGCCTCGGATAGTATTGACAATTCTGTTGCCGAAAGGCATGCCCTCGAAAGAGTCACAGGCGATGAATGGAGATTGGGTATTTGGAATGCTAGAGGTGTAAATAGTCTTGAGGAAAAGAAATTGTGGGATCCAATGCGCGCAAAGAAGCTAAAGATTTTATGTGAACCGGAAACGAAAATTTTTCCTTATTAATATTATTGAATTTTCCTGGCCTTTGTAGCACGTCTTAATATTAGCCGGTTTGGCTCAAACTACCTCTCTAAAAAAGTCATATTCATTTTTTTTTGAGACCCTCACAGATTTGGGGAGTGAGAGCATGAAAATTTAGAAAAAAATTTTTTGGACGACCCCACTACACATGCTCCCAAATCCTCTTATCTTTCCCCCACCTGATGTTTTTCCCTAACTTTTCTTTTTATTTCTTCAAAATCTATATTCTCTTTCGCTTATCTCCTGATAGTGACTGTCATATCATTCTACTCGATACCATCAATTTTTAACCTGCACCTTCAGCGGAATATTTTCTCAAGGAATTCATAAAATTTCAACTGCTCTCTAGAATCTCAACAGTTAAAATCCAAAGTTTGTATGATGGAGACCATATAATAACCTTCTCGTTTGTAGTAGAAAAGGAAAGAGTCCGTTCGAAGGAGCACATCCCGAGCATTGTCGGACCGGGAACGACGAGGTAAAAGTTCACAATCTTGCAGAATCATATACGAATCTCGATCCTAAGAGAATCCACGGTGGTGGTCGCGATCTACGACAGGAGAAACGCGAAACGAGGATGACGCGGGGGAGACGCAACTTGTAGCAAACGCACCCATAAGAACTGCTTGCTCTAGACTCACGTACTTCCTTAATGCCGAATGTACCATCCATTTTCTTGCCATATAAGTTTCTATCAAAGGCCCGGATCGTAATCCAGAAATCTTCCTCTTCTTTCGCGGTGACCCCATGGGAATATACCCACAGTGAAACTACACGTACGACCTCTCTGGCGCAGAAAATAAACGAAATGTCCGACGCTTACATCCGACCGCTGTCGCTGCTAAAATCAAGAATTAGGTACATATAGATGTCCTACTTCCCGATCCTTTCCACAATTATTCATATTTATACCATAAAGGGAATCGTAAAGTTTTTCTTGTCTGCAGCTACTTAGCCAGACTGAATGAAGTTTTATTTGCTTGCAACAAAATGTTTCTAACCGTTGCTTAGAAAATTTTATCTTATGGAAAGCATATAAGCATCTGATCTAGGGCAGACTAGACCAGATCTCACCAAGGAGGAGAAATTTTAGAATTTTTCCTCTTGGAGCAGATGTGGCGTTACACTAATAAGATTTCTCACTCAGCTGTAAGAGTGAGACAGAACTTTTCCGATTTTTTCGAAAAAATTCAAAGTAGTTTACTTATCGTCAAACATACTCGCAGCAGCATCAGTTTTTGTGGGGTCTATTTGTCAATTCTCTTCGGAAAGAGTTTAAATTAATTATGATTTTTGAGCTTTAATCTAATCATCAGTCGTTCTAGTAGATATTTATCAAAAGAGATAGATAAATTATTGTTAATTGGCTTGTATGAAACTTTGAACGCATTTAATGAATACTAATACAATTTCATCATAAGAAGGGAGATGCACACTGTGAGTTCAGAAGGTTAAAACCATAATGAAATAACATAAATGAATATTGAAATATCGGAGATAAAATGTTTAGGTATTATTAATACACGTATAATGAATATAAATTGATGTCGGACACTTTCGTCTACATGTTTAATGTATCCAATAATTAAAAGACAATTAGCGGCTGCACATGCGATCCGCAGGTCGATAAATCAACGAAGAGGTCGAGTCCTGCCCTTCTTTAGAATGCTATAGCCTCCTACGAGGGATCTGCGAGCCATCGTCTCCCTTGTACTTACCTTCCTTTCAGACAGATAAGTTTCCTTTATGCAAGCATAAACGCGCAAATAAAAGCGTTCGCTTATTCTGAGGATGTCGAACAAAATAAGTCAACTTGCAATTATATTTGAACATATGTGTTTACTTCCAAATCGTTCCATTCTATGGGAAAAAGGCCGGAAGTCATTAGATTTTATTGTATGTATTGAATAATTGTGCAATCGTAACATGAAACCAAATTTTCTTTTTCATTTGTTACGAAGAAACGACTGAGAAAATTGCATTTATTCACCCAAACATTTACACAAAACATCTCTTGATGTGTAAACATCTTAGTTAACCAAACATTTATATGAAATATGTGTACATCCATATTAAAACAGCCCACTTTGCCGCTTGTCCATAAGGGTCGAATTCAGACAATTTAGATTGAAGTTGACCCTTAGTGACAAGCGACAAAGTGGGCTGTTTTAATGCGGACGTACATATATTTTGATGCGATAGTCAAACTTAGAGTGTCAAAATTTAGATGTTCAGTTTGATTTCCTAGATAGTACCAAGCACCATAGATAATTTTTTCTTCATAGTCGGACAAACCATGATTTGATAGTCTGTTTGAACATCCATTGGTGATCAGACTCACTATCAGGATGATCAAATCGACACTCTGGTATTGTTGACTTTCGACTATCCGCAGAGTGCAGGGTCTTGAAAACCAATCAGAAGTGGCAGCGTCACGACTTCTACCAAACGCCGAGCAAACACATCCAACACCCGAAACGCATTTTCGGAGCGAGTAATTTCAGCGTCATGTTTGGCGTGCTACACAGATTTTTAATTATGGCTTAAACCACTTGTTGATATCTTGAACATGCGCGGAGAGTGAAGTAAACGGTGACAACATGGCGGAGAGTGGGTAAGGTGTCTTTTGTTTGTTTTTCAACGTCAAATTTGACCGAAAACGTGCTTATTATTTTGTTTTTTGTTGATATAAAAACAAAAGTAACAAGGCGTATGATATGCACTTATATGGATTTCTGAATTTTCCAGTGTTCAAAATGTTTCAATTCATTGCAGTGACACCATTCCCTTAGCCTTTCGTGCTCAAAGTCAATCATGTCTCATGCACCTAATAGTTTAAGAATAATAAAAAATGAATTTAGATTTGATGGATGTAATACCAGTTCTCAGGTTTTGCAGGTTTTATTTAATTATATAAATTCCAGTCTCTCGTCTCTCTCTCTCTGATGAACATATATGTAGGTAGGAGAAGAATAACAGATACTAAAGTTGACCCTCTAGTATGATTAAGTTAACAATTCGAGATAATTAAACTAATACTCCTGGGTACTTTTGAGAACAAAATTGGTTTCTTACGTCTGACTTTGAACTTCAAAGTTCTTGTGCTTTTATATTATTTGGTTATGTAAAAGCAAAAAAAAAGTAGGTGTCCGAAGTTTGGGCCAATGTCTGAAGTTAGGGGATTCTCTGGTATATGCAGATTTTGAAACTTGCAAATATTGGACAGCCGAGTCCCGATCTGAGAGTTCCTACTGATCAAAAATTTTTCTTGTTTTTTTTTTCTTGTGAGATTAGTAAGTACAATACAAAAATAAATTTGGATCTGTATTTTTTTGTACAATATTGGACTATCCTTTTCAGAAAAGTAGGGAGGGTCACAAATTTGGAAGTATGTTTTGAGTTAGGTTTTCAGTTAGATCAGTATATTTAGCACATAATAAGTTAATATGGCATTCGGGGCAATATAGCACATAGGGCAGTATGTCACATGAGGTAATACATACGTGACATATTGTGGCAAATGAGGCAATGTGGGCACACTATGTCTATTTTTTTGGTTAGGCTAGTATATTTGGAGTAATATGGAACACGAGGTAATATCGCCCATAGAGTTATATGTCATATTTTTCGATATTGTGTTATCTTTCCCAAAAACATATAGAAAAGAATGTAGAATTAGATCAAACAATCTTGGAATGTTGACTTTGAATGAAATTAAACCAAATCAATGAAGTCTTCCTACTTCCTCTTTCTTTTTCCTCTTCCTCTTTCATCGAAAATCCAGAAACGATGTAGGAACACCCGGTATGCTGCTTTGTACGGCAGGTGTAGCCTGTAGGCTATCGTAGAGGGAACGATCCATCGGTCCGCGTGCGTGGGCGCTTTTCTCAGGGTAGTTGCAATGCGTCACACGTGATTCGAGCGATGTAGAAAGGATGGAAAGGAAAAAACCGAAGACAGAAAAGTATACCAAAAGAAAGAATATCGAAAGGAAGGAATACGATATAAGTAATCAAAGGTGAACAAAATGAGACATAAGATGAGACATAAGATGAGATAAAATAAGATGGAGGGGGGCAAAATGAGATTAGATGATATGAGATGAAAAAAGAAAAGAGCCTCTCAAGAAGGCTGGAATAAAGAAAAGGACATATAGGCGAACTATGCTGGGAATCCAGGCTGAGGTTGGGCACTTCGTTGGCAGAAAACTAAACCAGCTGAGTTAACCAGCCCGCGCATACTGTCTATATCCTGAGAACAATCAGACCTACCAACAAAACGCGTGGGCGACACCGCAAAATATTCTAACAAACGTTCGCATAATTATGTGACCAATCAAAGAAGAAAATAAAGAAATTAAAGCAGAATAGACGCATCAGTTCATAGAAACACCCAATCACCGTCCTTGTTGATTAAAAAAATTGCGTAATTTGGTCTAGCAAGCAGAACAAAGATTCCTAGCACAAAAAAATATTTTCTTGATTTTCTCAAATAATTTTTGCTCTTTTCTTTAGGAGCACAAACTCAGATGGAAAAAGATTACAGTAAAAGATACCGTGAAGAAGGATTAACAGTTTCTGAGTTTATTGACAGTTGATAAAAATCTTCCAAGCTCGTTATTTTGAAGATGTATTAAAGAATTCGTCAACGCAGAAACACAAACGAATTTTAAGGAAAATTTGTAAATAAATAATAGTTGTTATTTAGATCAGTGGTTGGACTAAATACTCAAGGAGGCGGCATGAAAAGCATCCGTTATGACGCTTTTTTCTAATCATTTGGAAGTTTGCCATTTTCAGCACACATATTCATAAATTCGCTCAGCTACACAAAAATATTGGCCACCATTTTTCAGCTTCTCAGCGGTAATACTATCCACATCAGCAGACTCTCGATTCTTTAGTTTCTTATCTGCGGATATAATGTTGCAAGCATCGATTCTTCTTTCGCCACCTTCAACGGGATTGTCTAACGTTTCGTCTTCTGTGACACAACTGTTATGCTCCATAGCTTGACCTTCATTCAATTTCTTTAAAAAATCACTCACACAGTCTTTCACTTTGTTCGTATCTCATACAATTTCACCATCAGTATTTTTAATTCCGACTAGCTCAGTGTATCTTTGCTTTCCTGTTTTCATCCTTATAATCATTTTCTAGTCTATTCCTCTTCTCGTCGCTAAGACTTTAATATTCACCTTTCTCGAGTACGTCTGCTTTTTCTCGTTAATAGCCATGCATATTGCATCATTCCATCAAGCATCTCCAGTCGTCCCTCCCACAACCGTAGCACTGCACACGTCAGATGGACTCTTGAAGACGTAGTATTATCCATGCACCCTCCACATCTTTGTTGACTAATTCTGCCTTCCAGTCTTCTCTGTGATGAGGTAAATATTCATTTAGTCTTTTACTGCATACTATTTATACTTCTGCATTCTAAAAATTCTGTATTTTAAATTGCGCCTGCTTGGAATCATTATTAATTCGTCTTTTCCTCCATCCCTGACCTAGGTTCATGTTTGAAACTACGAGGTAGTGATCCATCCCACATTCAGAACCTCTCCTAATCCTTGCATCTCTTATTAGCTCTCTCAGTCTCCCATCCTCTACAACAAAGTCAATTATAGTGTGGCTTTCGCCTCTGTCTCAAGTATACATGTGGATCATTCTATTTCTATAGCAAGTATTTGTAATAAATAAGCCTTCTTCTAAGCATAAGCCCATCAATTTCTCCCTGTTATCCTTCATTTTTGGGTCTCAGAAATTACCAAGTATCCTGTCCGTACCTTTGTGTTAAACTCTAGCCTAGCCATTCATATCTCTGAGTAGGATGATTCTTTCCCCAGGATCGCACGTACTTATAATGTCATTTAACGGGCCTCAGAATTCATCTTTTTTATGACTGCTGTCACTATCAGCAAGTGAGCCTACCTTGTAGGTACACGTTTAGTCACACAGATACACCAAGCCTTACAGGGCACTTTTAACTGCTTAATCATAAAGTTTTTTCCTTTCAGTTTTAACTATCCGAAGGGTTAAACTTTATGTATACACGTCAAGCTTATCAGATTAATTCAAAATTGAGCATTTATACGAGTTAAGAGTTTATCGTCTCCCTTTTGACCTTTTTTCTATTTAGTATCCACTATACTTTACACAAAATATTTCGTTATACATGTATGCTTAGTGCAATATTCCGTTAATGAAATGAGAATTTATAATACGAATTCTCTAATCTCTATAGATTGCAAATAATGGCCTAATTATTTCAAATCGACCAGAAGTACTGAATGCAATAAACCTGACGATGGCAAGCAATGTAAATTCACTGCTTGAAAAATGGGAGAACTCGGAGGTAATTTTTATTATGAAAGGAAGTTGAGAAGGGTTTTGCGTGGATGAACACCTCGAAATGATGTCCTTTTTTTATCATGTCTCATGCATCTAATACTTCAAAAATTATAAAAAATGCCTACAGATTTGATGGATGTCATACCAGTTTTCAGGTTTTGCAGGTCTTATTTGATTATATAAATTCCAGTCTCTCGTCTGTCTCACTCTGACGAACATATATGTATGAACGGGCTCGAAAATTCAATTTAAAAATTTTCCTTGAATTTCCAGAAATTATCGGTAATTTATGGTAAGTTGCCATAATAACTTTCGGGCGGGTTCGAGTTTTCGGGTTTTCGGTCCGAAAAAAACCCGACCCGACTCATCAGGTTCGGGTTTCTTAAAATTTTGCTCATCCCTAGATACTGCTTTTAGGATGTATCATCTTATTGCTACATATAAAAAGTCATATATTGCTCTGAGAGAGGGAGACTAAAGAAAATAATATGAGTATGCATTAATGAGGGTCATATGTGGATATATAGTTCAATTCTGCAAACCAGGTTCAATCAATAGCTACCCGCATAATTGAGAAAGATATTTTCGTGAAAAGACGTTGAAAATAACCTTGAAAATAACCCTATAAGAAATTAAGTCACGTCTCCATGACAATCCACTGCGAAAATAAGTCAAATATAAAACTTTTTACAATTTTTTCTAATAATTCCACCCGACAAGTTGAAAAGCTTGGCTTTGAAAATTGTTTCACAATTTGGAAATTCTGCTCAAATGAATACAGTACAGAATTAATACACGATCCATACACGAGCCAGGTACGAACACCAACAAAAAAGCATATCGGGAAAAATTACAAACCAAGCTGGTTAACAAAACTGAGGCGTGAACAACTGTGCCAAAAGCTGAGTGGCACCTAGGTGAGGTGTTCTATAACGGTCTCTGGGACACCAGGCGACATCTTAGAGTATGCAGCTCTACCCTTGCATGCGGGGCTCTGCAAGGGTGGACGAACCCTTTCCTTAGCTACGTTGACGGACGTTGACGGACCGGCGATACGATAGACGTTTTAGGTGAACGGATGGACTCAGGGATGACGTGCTGGACTGCTACGATGGCAGCATTGTACCTGATCGAAAATCCTGCATAGAGCGCCTGCCACACTCTGTCGTGTTAGAAACAACCAGAGCATTTACACTTTTCGCTACAGTTCTTGCGAGACCGGGTATAGAACATTCCACGAACAGGATACGTACGAGGAACTCTTCCCCAACATCTTCAAGAATAAGCCGCAGATGAAGAAGAGGAAGCGACATTAAGAGAAATCGTGGAGAACAGGCATCCCCTGAGAGATGATGACTATTTCAGGACAAGGAGGAACATTACAATCCAGGTTCCTCCTAAGCCCCAAGATCTGGCTAAAATGGATGCCGCCTTTCGTAAGGATCTCTCGGGGGAGCCTGACATCTATACCATCACTTGTTCAGTTTGTAGTGCGGCGAGAGCTTAGGCTGCTTCAAATCGAAGGGTGAAACTATGATCTATGGATCTATGGATTATGGATCAAGAGACTAAAAGACGTTCGCATCAACTAAACAAAATGATTGGCTGGGCTAGACAGAATGCTTTCTGTATTCCGTGTGAGATTGACAACATAGCATCTGGTAAGACTTTTACGGTAAAGGTCCAAAGGTTCGCTCACGAACTGAGGATCCACCATCACACACTGAACAAGTCTGCAAAGACGCTTTAGTCAACAATCGCAATCTGTCGATGGCCTGGATTGATTACCAGAAAGCTTTCAATTCAACCTCCCATAGACTCATCATCTACCTGTTGGAAAGCTCGAAGGTTCATCCACACGTAGTGGGATGCATAGAGAAATTGATGCCCCTTTGGAAAACCAGAATTACTATTTCATCTGGTAAACATCCTTTAACAACTAACAGCGTCACCTTCCAGAGGGGTGTCTTTCAGGGCAACAAAATCAGTCCTCTCCTCTTTTACATCACACTTCTGCCACTATCTCTCGCACTACGCAATTCTCTCCGACGAGACTAACAATCTCCAGTATAATGTCACTTATATATTTTATATGGATGACTTGAAGATATATGCTTCTGGAATACAGCATCTTGAGGATGCTCTAAAGATTGTCGAAGGCTACACACGAGAATTTGGTATGGACTTTGGATTGGACAAGTGTGCCAAGATTCATTTGAAGCGAGAACGACTTGCCAGAGTTCGCGCCAAACTTGAGCTCGTCTCAGGAGTGCTATTAGACACGTTGGTGCTGGAGAGACCTAGGCATGCCTGAGAGCCGCATTCAGGATATAACATTAGTGAAGGAGGCTCTTCGAAGCACACACAAGCGCTCCTTCGGCAGATTTGGTCTTCCAATCTATCGGCGTTGAACAAGATATCTGCAACTAACATGCTTGACGTCCCTGTTCTACTCTATTCAGTTGGGGTGCTACCATGGATGAAGCATGAGATCATGGCACTTGACATCACTACACGTAAGATCATGAACATGCAGAAGAGCTTGCATATCAACTCTTCGGTTCCGATCTTATACATCCCACGGCGCAAAGGCGGGTACGGACATCTACATATGCAGTGTCTTTATAATCGAATTATCCTGAGTACAACTCACATCGTGGCAAATGGAAGAGATCCTCTTCTGAAAATGGTCAGGTTCTAAAAGCCCAAGAGAAGAAAGCAGAGGTTAACAACTTTCTCGAACACCACCACGAGAAGAAAATTTACGGAAACTTCCACAAAAATTTTAAAGATCAGTCCTTGTCAATGGAGCAAACTTTTCCTTTGCTTAAATCATCTGCACTAAATTCAGTCACAGAGGGCTTTATTTTTATTTATTTTAAGGAAGGAGCTATGTCCGTGATCGAATTCTCGGCACCGGCCGACCGCAACATCACAATCAAGGAGAAGGAAAATGAGAAGTACCAAGCCATCATCAAAAGTGACAAAAAGGCTCTTGAGACAGGAGCTTAGCAGAGTTTAGCCGATTGTTTGAAAGTGGAGTTCAGATTAGCAACTTCCAATCTGAAAATGAAGGGTAACTTTCATGAATGCTTGTACTATTTTTAATTCTATTCTAGTACATTCTTTAATCGCTCTTTGCTTCTCTCTTTTTATAAAACGCTGTACTTAATGTATTAAAAATATGTTTTAACTTGGCTAGGTGTCCGGAATCTTATATTAGAAAAGGATATGAAATCTGCATGGAACCAAAAACGTCGTATCTCTCATTGAAAACGCTAGATACCATTTTGATAAACAATGTCCTGAAAATTTCTAAGCAAGACAGAACTTTTAAAACTCACGCTAATTAAAAAAATTCCAACGAATCATATTTTTTTAAATTTTGATGGAATGCGAAGTTTTTGACAAAGAATGTGATTAGAAAAATAAACTTTCCCATTAAATAAATTTTAATTTTTAATTTTTTGAATCTCGCTCATGTTCAAAAGTTGAAGTAATAGCAACTTGCTGCTGTCAAAAGTCCGGAATCTTGACACCAGATGTCAAAAGTACAAATGTTAATCGTACGGTGTGCATTTTGATGCAGTACCCTTAGATCATTTCAAAGTAATCTAGGATATTCCGTGATTATTCCAGAATAGACTTGAATATTCCGAAACATTCTGGAGCATTCTAGATTATTCCAGAAGAGTCCATCACATTCCCACATATTCTGGAAATATAATATAGAATAATCAAAGAATTGCAGAATAATCTGGAACATTCTGAAAATTTGTAGAGAAATCTAGAACGTAATAACATTTACTAGAGCATAAAAAAACTCAAAATTACTTAGAAGGAAATAAGAAGTTATTTTGAAAATGGGTTGAGAAGAGTAGTGGAGTGATTGTATGAGTAAATGTACAACTGAGCGATTGGTTTGATATTAAGCAGGGCATCATGCAAGGCTGCTTATGGTATTCTAAGAAAGTTCAAAGCATTCTAAAATATTCCTGAATATACATGAATAATCTAGAATGTTCGCTAAAAATTCAGAACAATCTAGAATATTTCGAAATCTTCTCAAAAAGTACAAAGCATTACAGAACATTCACGAATATTCTAGAGATGTTCAAAATAACCTAGAACCATTAAACCAAATCTCTTCCGGGGTAAGCGTAACTCGTTCGGTTCTAGCCTTACTAAACTACCGGGCATCAAGGAATTTACATGGTAAGGGTGAGTAAGAGATGTGCAGCAAAAGATAGGTTCCAGATCAATCTAGAAGTCGCCTGTTGCTCATTTCAACGACACACTCGCCCCACAACACCGCCCCTTTAATGGTCGCTGATGAATCTCTCTAGAAATCACCCTAGGTGAAGAGACATACATCACGATTCACACGAAAATACCCAAAGTGACTGATGAATCCATAGGAGGAACCGTACTCTTTCTCCCAACCACATCCACTATGCCAGGCCTGCCAAAAAAGGAGGACTCCTCCGATACCATGTTCCTGCTTCTATTTTTCACTGAACGTTCGAAGATCGGGCGGTGGTGGAAGCCACATGGTCTTGAGTAGACGTCAGTGAAGGGTAACTGATGTTGCTGGGAACAATTTTCCAGGGCGCCTTGGAGTGACCCTTTTCCTCTTACCTCAATCATCTTTAACTTTATCGAAAGGCCTTACCATTCTTTACCATTCTCAGCACACTTATTCATAAGTTCACTTAGCCACGCGAAAAAATATCCTACACAACTTTTGAGCATTTTAGCGATGATACAATCCACACGAGCAGCCTTATCATTCCATAGTTTTTAAATTGCGGATATAATGTCGCGGATGTCGATTCATCCTTCGCCACCTACAACGGGATTGTGTAATGTATCCTCTCCTGTTTCACAGTTGCTGCGCTCCAAAACTTGACCCCCATACAATTTCTAAAGAAAAATCAATCACACATTCTTTCAATTTGTCCGTATCTCATACCATTTCACCATCAGCATTCTTTATTCTAACTAGCTCAGTGCTAGTATTTCCTCTCCTATTTTTCTCAACACATTTCCAAAATAATTTCTTATTTTCTTCTAAATAATTTTGCATTTTTTTATCCTCTTCAGCTTTGATATAATCCTCGCTTTCTATGATTAGTATCTTAGCTCTTCTGTTTCTATCGCCACAATCATTTTGTAGTCTTGTCTCCTCCTCATTGCTGAGACCTTAAATATTCAGCTATCTCGAGTACGCTTGCTTTTTATCGTCAACAGCCACACGGATTTCATTATTATATCAAGCATCTCCAGTCTTCTTTCCTACAACCGCAGTACCGCATACTTCAGATACACTTTTAAAGATAATATCCCGCAGTATTATCTATGTTTCCTCTACATTTTTATTGCCTAATTCTGTCTTTCTATCTTCTCTATGATGACCTAAATATTTATTCAGCTTTTCACCATATACTATTTGTACTTCTAGTTTCTGTAAATTCTCTATTTCAGCTCGCGTCTGTTTCGTCTTATTATTTATTTTTCTTCTCCTCCATCCTTGACCTAGGTTCATTTTCAAAACTATGAGGTAGTGATATGTTCCACATTCAGAACCTCTTACAACCGTTTTATCTCTTACTAAACCTCTCAGTCTCTCATCTGCTATAGCAAAGTCAATCATTCTGTAGCTGTCGCCTCTGCAGCAAGTATGAATGTGGTTTATTTTACGTCTGAACCAAAATTTGTAAGAGAAAAGCCCTTTACTAAGCATAAGCTAATCAGTTTCTCCCCGTTGACGTTAATTTTTGGATATTTGAAATGACCAAGTATCCTGTCGGTACTTTCGCGTTGCACAACAGCCCAGTCATACATATCGCTGAGCGGTATTATTCTTTCCCTAGGATTGGAAGTACCTATCATGTCACTAAACAAGTCCCAGAAGATATCATTCACATCACTTATGTTACCATCAACTGGAGTGTAGCATACTATAATAAATAGCCTTCTGAATCCCACTTTCATTCTAGCCCATAATAATTTAGGACACGGCTCACCACTTTCGACAAGCGTTGACTGACACGGCAAATGCTTGACTGACAGAAAGCTTACATGTCATTTTTATTCTTACCCTTTCCAGTAATCCTTCAAAATGTACAAAGGATTAGGGTTGTTAGGGTCAGTCGGTTGGTGGAGGGAAATAAAGGACTAGGGTCGAGTTCAACGAAGTTTTTTCTAGGGGGGAGGGGGTGTTTGACATGTTCCTCACAACTGAGACTGTCAGTCATGTCAGTCAATGATTGACATGACTGTGTCACTTTGACAGGACATTGACACTCCTTGTTCTTTGTTTGCGGTACACATTAAATATCTAGCTCTCTTACGCACATTTTATGCCACAATCCCCTTTCCTGAAGATTATTTACGTCTTTGGCATTCCAAAAACTCAGTCTCCATTTATCGCCTAAAACTTTTCCGAGGGCATGCTGTTCCTCAAGAGAAGTGTCAATTCTATTCGAGGCTACATTATTATTTGTATTGTTCATTATTTAAAGTATACACCTAACTACCAACTTGATGCGAGAAATGTATTCCATGAGTATGTATAAAATTAAGTACAAACTAAGCAGCTAAATAGTCATAAGGTGGTGTGTCCATTCATAACGTCAGCTCCACCAAACTTCGGTTATGCAAATGAAAATGTGAAAACAAAGCCTGAACTAAGGGATCCAGTAGGGAATTGCCAATGTTGACCATTGAGTCAAAAATCGCCCAATACTAGCAAATATTTGGCTATTTAAATGGCTCAAGATTAGCTACCAGTTTTGGGCCAACGTTGGCGAAAGGTTGGTAGGATAACGCCAGTGCCAAGACTAACTAGTGATTTTGAAATCATAGATTACTTGGCTGCCACTGATGGACCAATGATTGAACCAAGCATGGGCTAATCATGGGCCAAGAATGGACCAAGATTCGGAAAAAAATTGCAACGGTATATGTGATAATTTTTTATATAGTCAAATTTTGTTTCCAATCTTAGTCCATGCATGGCCCATGCATGGTCCGTTCCTCGGTCCATCAATAGCAGCCAAGTTATTAATGTTTTCGAGATCATTGGGCGATGTTGGCAACCAGTCATGGTCGATAAATAGCTGCCAACTCTTGGCATTGGCGTTATCATCCCAAGCTTTGTCCAGTGATGGCCCAAGACTGAAGGCCAATTTTGCGCCAATATTGGTATTATTGGGTTCCAAGCCTGAGCCAAGCATGGCCCTAAGGTCAATTTTCCACTGGGAAGTTATGATCAGTTTGTGTTTTATACTGAGGAGGGCATCAGCCTCCTGCGGTTTGGTCTTCAAGATGGAAAAAGACCATTCATTACTTCATAAATGTGATAAGAACCCTTAACTCTGAATGAAACTTAAGAAGCTATGAAACTTCCATAAAGGACCTTGCATAAAATGTGGGGAAAAAGCCTTTCTGTCAAAGTTCACCGAAAGGCTTTTTCTATACCCTCCAATTACCATTACCCTCTGAAAGTTTCCAAGATTTCCAAAAGTTGCAAGCGTTTTCTTAAATGTTTAAAAGTTTCAAACATTCGAAAAAATTTTCATCAATTTTCGAAAATTCCCATAAGTTTTCAAAATTTTCAAACATTTTTATCAATTTTCAAGAATTTCCATAAGTTTTATAGTTTTAAAAATTCCCACAAGTTTCCAAAAGCTCCAAGCATTCCAAACATTTCAATCAATTGTAAAAAATTTCCACGTGCTTCATAGTTTTCAAAAATTCCCACAAGTTTCTAAAATTTCTAAACATTTGCATCCATTTTTAAAAATTTCCATAAATTTTCCAAACTTTGCATTTATTCCCCAAATTATTAAAAATATATCAATGATGCCCAAACCTAAAATATTGCTCCCTATTGAAAAATTAATATCGTGATGATTTATTTGCGAAATTGCTTAAAAATGGTAAATCGGCTTTGTTTTTTTCTGAATGTAACTGCAGCGGTCGCGTGAATCGCTGCATGCATTACACATCTTGATCGAGACGACGAAAAGGGCTATGACGATGAAGGCGAAGAAGACAAAAAGAAGACTTTTCTTTTTGTTTTGCACATTTATTGTACATTTGTCTCTAATGAGCCGAAAAAGCGGGTAGTCTCAATGTCTATTTTTGATTTATGAACTTTTTGGCTGTTTTTTTTAAGTACAACAAAAATTTTCATAACAAAGTAGATTTCATTTCATCCTTAAGAAATTCAAAAAGAGAGACATTAAGTAAAGATTTGTTCTAATCTGAAGGGTTACCTATGAAAACTTAAGATTTCTTTCATTGAGGATATTAATGATTACCTCAGTTTACAAAAACATATATACTTTATTCAAACATTGTCCGCAAATTTGAGAAAGTTAGTAATTTTTAGAAATGTGTTTGTGAATTTGGATTATTACCTTTTTCTATTTTGAAAAATGAAATAGTCTGAATAGATTGGTTCAAAATCAACCCACAAGAAGAAGACGTCGTTGAGAATAATAGGCCAGTTTTGCGGTCTAGGGCCTCCAGAATGGACTCGGTTGAAACTGCAGTGGTCGAGAGAACTCACTCTGAATTGTCGTCATGAGAAAACAGAAGAGATTACCGAAACCCACAGTTTAAATTAGAAGCGTACAAACTACAAATTGAGTTCGCAAATTGCATCGCGGTATTCTTGCTACCTGCTCATCGGCTCGTTTTCAACCAATCTCAACCATCCGGAAGCATTCAAATTTTTCTGCCTTCCTCTTTTCTCTCACTGAAAAATTCCCATTCTCCACTTTTTATTTGTCTCTCCCGGGTGAGAGAAATTCATCCTCACCTTTCTGTTTCATATCTAAAAAAGTGGTGCTACAAAATATTATCAAAATCTTGCACTCAATGTTGTTGGAAACCTGATTGGCTTTCGAACGACTTGAAATGACTCCATTAATTACATTTGCTATTTAAAAATTAAATCCGCCCGTAAATTACAATTTTTTTACAGCTGTTGATTCAATTTATCGTCGTTATGGTGGAAAAATATTTAATTGTTCTTGCAAATACAGGTCTTAACTTATCTATTTGGATAAGAGAATAAAACTTATTTTCATTGAATGAAAAAATATTCATGACCGATAATTCTTTAATATTGAAAGGTTGATCATTCGAATGATGGATGTACGACAGACATTAAGATTTCAAAGCTTTCTGAAGATTTCACAAAATTTCAAATGATTCAAGAATATACGTTTGGGTTTGAAAAGTTTTGAAAATTTGCAACGTTTCCGAAGTTTTTCGAAATATTTCAGAGGATATTCTACTTATTTGAAGTGATTTCAACAGATTTCAAAAGATTTCGACGAATTTCAAAGGATTTCGAGGGATTTTAGGTAAATTTATGCGATGACAAAGAATGTTATGGGATTTCAAAAAATTTAAACAGATTTTAAATAACTAGAGACTGTAAGGAATTGTAAAAGATTTAAAAGATTTTCACAGAATATCTGTGAATTTTTATCGATTCAAGAAGATTTCAGGGAATTTTAAAGGATAAAGATTTTCAAAATATTGCAGGACGTATGACAAAACCTTTGAAGATTTCAATGTATTTCAACAAATTTTTAGAAAACAAAGAAATTTTAGGAAAAGCAAAGTATTTTGAAAGATTTTAGGGTGTTTCTAGTTATTTAAAAATATTGCTAGTAACTTCAAAACATTTGAAGGAATTTCACAGATTTCCTAAGGATTTCAAGTAATTCAAAAATATTTAAAAGTATTCACGAGAATCTGTCGACATTTCATGGCCTCTGGAAGGATATTCATGGATTTTAAATAATTTTAGAAAACTTCAAGGGACTTAGAGAGATTTTACCGACTTTGTAAAAGCTTTCAGTTTAAAATATTTCACGATTTCAAGAATTGTCGAAGTATTTAAAAATATTTCAAGGGATTTTACAAGATTTCAAGTTACTTCTAAATATTTCGTGGGGTTTCGCAGGACTTCTGGTGATTTCTAAACATTTGAAAAAATTTCAGAGGATTTCGAGAGATTGCAAAATACTTCAAAAGATTTCAGTGGGACTTTGAGGATATCAAGTAAGTCAAACAGATTAAAAAAATTACGAGGCATTTCAAATGGTTTCAAGGGATTTCAAAGAAACTCATGGGATTTCACGGGATTTTTGAACTTTTCAATTGATTATGAAGCACTGAAATAAAACTTCAAGTTTTTTAAAGTATCTAAAATTATTTTGAGAGATTTCATGGGGTTTCAGAGGAATTTATAGGATTTCATGAGCTTTCAGAAGATTTCAAGGCATTGATGAATGGCTGTTAATGGAAAAAACGTGGTCACAAACGGTACTTCAACCCTACATTTTTATTGAAAAAATGGGTACGAAAAAACAAAAAGGACAATAATTGCATTGTCGTATTTCTTTTATTAAATTTGAAATTTTGAAAATTAAATCTCGAAATAATCCCTTTTAATAAGAATTTCCAGCGCAGGTAGACTCTAGAAGTTCGATGTAATATCTGAAATGAAAATTGAGTACGTAAAATATATTTAGAACTATGACGGTATATAAATTTGTTTAATAATACATAATTGAGTTTCATAAGAATTTGATTGAAAACTAGAGAAGCTAGAAAAATAAGTAATCAAAAAATAAAAAATTTGAAATAACTAAAAGTCTCTGAAATGAAAAATTTAAACAAATGAAAAGTAACTAAATCAATTTTTTTTTCATTGGAAAAACTTGGAAATAATTATGCGGAAAAATAAAAAAATTTGAGAATGCCATTTCAGAAGTGAAATTAATGAAAACAAATTTTAAAAATATTTAATTATGCAAAAATAAATAAAAATGAATTAATGATGAGAATTATAAATGAAAAAAAAGTAAAAAACGTCCCTGGTATAGTCAAAAAAACTTTCAATTCGGAAAATTTTACTTTTGAATTTATTTTAAATTTATTTTTACATCATTCAACATTTTGAGGGCTTTTTTGTTTTAGTAGTTTCGCTTCCGAAATGGCATCTTAAAAGTTTGGGAGTTTTCCGCATTATTATTTACAAGGTTTTCCAATTTTTCTGAGAATTATTTAGTTACTTTCTAGTTTTTTTGGTTTTTCATTTAAGAGACTTTTTAAAAAATGTTTTTATTTTTCAATTGGGAATCCGAATAAGCCCGGGAAATTTTCAAATATTTTTATTTAAAAGACTTTTTAAAAAAGATTTTTATTGATATAGAATTGTGAGTAACACGAAAACAGGAAGTTTTTTTCAAATTTTCAATTTCTTATTTTGTATTTTTTACTTATCCTGACTAAAAAAAAGTGGTCCAACGATATGTTTCGAAAATCTTGTAATCATTGTTGTTGAAAACCTGATGGGCTTTTCATTACATGAAGTTGTTTTATATCTTCAATTTGAATATGAATTCTACAAATAATCCCTTTTTATAAGAAAAATCATAGAAAACCTTACGCGAGTTGTTAAATTCATCATCAAGATTCCCAATTTTCAACAAGTTTAGGTTATGTTAACGTTTTTCATCGGAACTCGGTTATTTTAAACAAATTTATTAAGTTTCAAAGAAGATTCACAATTTTAATCAATTTTTTAATGTTATGTTAGTGTCCTTCGCCAAAAATAAAAATTTTTTCTAAAAAAGTCATGAGATATTTCATTCTATCATGACCATTCTTTAGATTATCATTCAGAGTCATTAAATTCAAAATGTTTGTATAATTTCTAGTTTTGTTGGCGTTTTATACCCGAAATCGGTACTTTTAATAAAAAATCATGAGATTTCAAAGAAGATAAAAAATTTCTGAACAATTTTAGGTTATGCTCGTGTACCGAAAACCGGTATAGATTTTAAAGAAAGATACACAATTTTGGAACAATTTTAGGTCAGGCTACCATTTTTCATCGGAAATCAGTGATTTAAATAAAAAATATTACGTTTATTCAGAAGATTTACAATTTGAAACAATTTTTTGTTACATTATGTTCGTATTTATCGTCTCAAATTGCTATCGCTAATAAAAAATTATTAGATTTAAAAAAATATTTACAATATTTGAACAATAATAGGTTATGCTTGAGTTTTTCGCAAGGATAATATTTTTGATAATTGATGATAAATAATATCTCAACTTTAAGATATCAATTTTCATTAATTGCCAAAAAATATTATCCTTGATCTTCTTTTTTATTGTTTTAATTAATAGACGCAAGGATGAACTTTCTATGCAATAAATTCTGGTAGCTGTTCTTGTTTCGAAAGGTGTTCTAAATTTTATATGGGCCTCTTGAAATGTAAATATCAGTCTCGATTATTAATTGGAGGATATTTCGTTGGAGAAATCGTTTTTTTTCTTACTAATCGGATACTTAAGTCCCCTAATGATCGTAAAACTTTCTAACGGTGGATCACCGCCGATTACCGAAAGCTGTCGTTTCGGCATGATGCGCCTTGATTATCGATGATACTCACTGGTCTCTTAATGGAGGTGTGCTAACCTTTCTCAGGAAGTCACCACGTGGCATTTTCTCTAGGAATCGGAGCACGAAATGTACGGCTTATCTTTTAATGAGCCGAGTGAACGTTTTGGGTCAGAGTCATTTTTCATGTTGTATAACCACGTTGTAAATTCCTCCTGTACGTAACACTAATTATTTTTCAACCAGTTTCATCCGATTGGTGTTATACTCAATTTCATGCACTACATAAACATTTCAAATCTAAATTATGTAGTTACATAAATTCAAGTGAAGTTCCTGAAAAATGAGTGGAAGAAAAATCGTATTCTAATTAGAAATTTTTAATCGGGTAGGTCAGAGAGCGATGACTGAGTATTTGAACAAATATTAATTAAAATTGCTTTCTTTATACAAATAAGGTTCATTAAATTAAAGGAAAGGATCAAATCATTTTTCTACGATGTGAAATATTGAAGCTATAAAACTAACTATTATGTTCGCAAATCATTTTATATAAAGAAACACTCCCATTAAGGACATACAAATAAAAAAATTTCGAACTTAAAATTACAATTATGAAATACATTGAGATAGAATAAGTAAATTTCAATTATGGAAGAAGTTAAGCTACTTGTAATTCTAAATGAGTATATCTTGAACTTTGAACGCTCTAAAGAAACAAGTATCTTAAAGAATTTATTACTCAGAAAGTTATAGATTGTTCTTCGCATAAAAAACAAAAATGTCCAAATTCCTCATTTTTCTTATCTCTCAACCATTACTTTCCAAAAACAAAAAGAAAATTTGATTTTTTATTGCACATCAACATGCCAACAGCTTCAATTTAAATCATTCCCGAAGGAAATCGGGCAAAAAGAAAAGCTTCCAGCATAGTGATATAGAAAAAAAATCTTATTTTTCAACCATTGTTTTCCGAAAACAAAGAATATAATATAGCGAATCTTATTTTTAATTGAACATCTTCATGCCAAAAACTTCAATTTCATCAGTTCCTCCTCCTTGGCCCAAAAATGATTTAAGGCATAAAATTGGCAATTTATATAAGTAGAAAATTTTTCCCAGAGATATCAGTATTATTCTGCGCTTCTTAGTGGCCGACTATGGATCGAATACAAAACCTCAGGGTCGTGGCTTTAGTATCTTTTTTTATAGGCGTGCAGATAGACGATATTTTCGAACAAATCAGTCTACAGGTCACAATTTTCATCCAATTTGGAAGTTTTTTCAAAAATAAAAATGATTGAATTCTGCAGACTTCTTGGGCTGTATTTTTTCATTTTTATTTTCACAAAAACTGTGTAGAGAAAAAAAAGTATTTTCAACCAAATCATTTTTAAACTTGCAAAAAATAAATTATAACTTACAATCGACTCTGAATCGATCAGAATGAATGCAAGTGCACTGAAGAAACATAAATAATTGTTATGATAAAAAGAAAGATGTTTCCGGTTTCAATCGAGTGCAAAACGACGAATCTTGCCGACGTTTCGTGAACATTGCAGTTCACTTCTTCAGGTCTAACCTGAAACTGAAGCTGCAGGTTATATTGTTCTTACAGGTATATATACTCTCTACGATGCCTGTGATTTGCCGGAGCGTCCATCGTGGGGATTGGTCGAACCTGATTGGACAATCAAGTCTTTTTCAAAAAAACCGGGAGGACGGAAAGCCAAATCGGATTGGTATTATATCCATTGTCCCTTTGATGTTATTAGGGTGTTTTAAGATTTCGATTGCTTCTCTATGTTTTCTTGGAAAAATATTGTATGTTTTTGCGAT
>JAUMHM010000016.1:38406596-38417274 GCA_032362435.1 Melikaiella ostensackeni | reverse complement strand
TTCCTCAGCCTCATGTATGTTAATTACATACAGCTTCGCAGTAAATTTCAGTTTTGAGCAAACCACCAGAGAGTGGTGTCGGCGAAGTTGTCAAAATTGATGAAGGCAAGATCGGTCGCCGGAAATATGAAAAAGGACATGTGGTGGAGAGTTATGGATCCTTGGCAAGATCCATAGGGAACATGCCTTCCAGTATCAGTTGGAAATATGTCCCGACAATAGAAGAGATAAAGATACTTTGATTGCTTTGGTTAAAAAACCTGTAGCAGAGGAAACAAAGATCCATCCTGATTGCTGGAAAGGCTACATAAACTTATAGGAACACGGTTATGTTCATCAAACCGTGAATCATTCCGAGTAATTTGTGAGTATCGAGACCCATGCTCACATCCAAAACATTGAGTCTTCCAGGAGATGGATGCGACGATTCCTCCCACGAGGAGGAGTGCGGAAGACCAACCTTGCAGACCATCTCTAAGAGTTTTTGTGGCGACGACGGGTAAGAAAATTGAGTCCGGATCTTTTTACGCAATTAGTTGCTGACATTAAAATTTACTATCCCGGTCACAAAAATTGAGTATATTTTCATAGGGAGTTTAGCCCTTTTGTTTTTCTTTCATTTTCTTTATCTCCCAAGGTATCTTGGCCTCTTTTTCAGTTTCTTGGAACAGTTTGGCCCTCCTTCTAGTTTATTGGGGCAATTTGACTTCCTTTTCCATTTCTTCGGGCAGCTTAGATCTCTACCCAGTTTCTTGGGGCAGTTTGACCTCTGTTCTTTTGGGCCTGTTAGACCCTTTTGCTTTCTCAGTGTCCCTATGTTTTAATTCGGATGAAATTCTCCACGTTACGATTATAACGTTTCAAGTATCACATCATGTCATATTAAAGATTAAAAAAATGAACAATCACAGAAATAGTTTAGGTCACACTGATAGCCCCTTTCCAATGTCTCGTCGGAGGCGGGAAGGCACTTCTGTGACTGGTCACATAAATAATGTTGGTCAAACCCCTTCCTCTTTCCAACTTCTCGTAGGGGGCGAAAAGAAACCCCTTTGTCTGGTCATGGAAATAATTTTGGTCAAACTGCTACTTCACACCGCACAGCTTTAAAAAGTTCACTGTTATAAATGTAAGACTACAATTCCCTTGTGATTTCAAGAATTGGATCGCTCGAACTCCCAGACGAATGTCTAGTCACTCTAGTGTGCCACCTGCAATGGAGCTCTCTATTCCGAAGAGGTGCATTTAACGCTGAGTTAACCACAAAATTAAGTCATAAATTAAAGAAAGGCACGGAGAGCTAATGGCGTTTCCTCTCGGGCTTAATTCACATAAGTGTATAATGTTCGAACTTATAGCTCACGTTCGAGCTCTATTGGAAACTAGTTTATTATTATAGGTGAGAATTTCCATCGTTCAATTAACACCATTAATTGTTATAGAGTAACAAATTAGATAATTGGAAAAATAAAGGTGAACGTCTCTGAAAATAAAATTAAATGAAGAAGATTAAAGTGAGTTGATGGGTTTTTAACTTTTTAAGATGTTTTTTTGATTTACGTATCTGTACTCTAGGTATTGAGTTGACTATTTGTTTCGCCTTTCTTGGACCTTCCGTAAAATCTATTTTTTTTCGAAAAAAAACGATTTTTTCATTTTTAACGATTTAAAATCGCATTTCGCTCGAAAACGGCGCAAAATATGAATAGCAGTTCGTTGTTCAAAATTATTCCCTTTTCTGAAACCGATGTAATTATATCTTTACCAGATGTTTATTTCATGTATTTTAACAAATTTCTTCAAAAAAATTGAAAAAATCTACTAAATAGCATTTAGTTCAATGAACTGCAACATTTTATTCATAAAACGATTGTTTTTAGTTGAGTAACTGTGTGAAGAACATCTTCCATGAAATTATGAAGGTTCCTGAGCTTCAAGGTAAAGAAAAAATGGTTTTCATTTCCAAAATTGAAGAAAAATCATTTCTAACGACTAAAAATCTCATTTTCTCGAAAACAACGCAAAATATGAATAGTAGTTCATTATTAAAAATTGTTCTACTTCCTAAAATCTATAGAATTATACCTTTACGAGATGTTTATATTGTGTATTTTAAAATTTTCGTTACAGAAAAGTATAAGAAAATCTACTAAAAATGCATTAATGTAACGAATTACAACATTTCATTTTTAAAAACGATTGATAAAAGACGGTGTTTCGGATTTCAATCGTGTGCAAAACTACACACGATTAAAACCCGAAGCACTTCATTTTATAATAGTGAATCATCGTGAAAGCATTAAATCTATTTTTAAAAACGATTGTTTCTAGTTCAGTAACAATTTTAAACTAAATGTATTTTCAGTCGGCTTTTATCGATTTTTTCTTTTTTTTTTGGAAAAATTTGTTAAAATGTACGAGATAACACCTGCTCAGGGTATAATTTCATAGATTCAAAAAAGTGGAACAATTTTTAACTATGAATTGCTATTAATATTTTTGCACCGTTTTCGAGAAAAATGTGATTTTCAATAATTACAAATGATGTTTCTTTAATTTTGGAGATAAAAATCAGTTTTTTTTTCATTCTGAAGCTCAAAAGACCTAATAATACTAAAAAAAAATGTTTCCAAAAATAATATGTTGAAATTCGTTAAACTAAATGCTGTTTCTGTCGATTTTCACCGATTCTTTCTAGTTTTTTTTGGAAAAATTGGTTAAAATATACAAGATAAACATCTGGTGAAGGTATAATTTCATCGATTTCAGAAAGGATACGTTTAGACTTGACCTTTGTATAAGCGTACATAAACGTACGGACTGTCAGGATGTTCAGACTCGGCCAATAAATAAATAATCAGGCAAAATTTTTCCGAATTACAGATTTCACCAAAAACACTACGTGTGAAAAAAATCCGCCAAGTATATAAATGAATAAGATGTGATTCTAAGACGAATGAAATTGTAGTCTATAGTCATTGAACAAACTATGTCATATAACAAAGTATATCAACATAACATGACATTTGCACAAATGTTTCAGCAAAACATATTTTTGTTGATCCAACGCTATCTGTGCCGAGGTTTCAAGTACACTGTTAGAAAGACTCGAAAAATCAGTCATTTTGAATGCACGCATTTGAAGTATTTTCCATTTAGGTATATTAAATTTAATTCAGTTTACATTAATGTTCATGTACATGTGCATTACATACATTACATTCGCAATGCGGCCACAGAAATACATGCGCATGTACATGAAAATTTATGAAAAATAGTTTTAATAGAATAGAAAAACATAATAATGATTATTTGCAAACGGCAAACACTAAAAGAATGATTTCAATTACGTATCTCCGTACAGTAATATATATTTTTTAAATTATATCGAAGCGTACTGAAAAAATGTCTATAATTAAGTATCTTTGTACAAGAATAATTTTCTTTCTTTCGAATGTATGAAAGCGTACGAAGAGTTTTCAATATATAATAGATGAATAATGATATCTACATAAATACATAATTATTCGTATATCACAATTTACGGTTTCGAGTAATCGCCGTAACGTTTTCTGACTGTAATATTCGGTTATATCATCAAAACTATTGTTTAAATCAACTTAGGTTTATTTGAAAGCTAATAAAATTCTGCGTCTAATAAGCCCAAGTCAAAGGCGAAACGTCAATGTTATGAAACTATATTGCAAAAAAACGTCAAATTTCGATGTTTTATAAAAATTGGCATAACTCTGGAAATAATTGGAATTTTTTAAGGCTATTGAACTCATTTTGAAAGTAAGTCTCCAAAGTATTTTTCTTATTTGTTGATATATTTTAAGATGTTTTTCCGTAGATTCTGTCCTAGGGTCAAAATTGATGCAAGAAATGCACAAAATTTCAAACATGTGTAAATACTTATAAAGCTTTTTTATAATCATTATTTATCATATTTCAGAGATATTTACAAAAATTTTATTGTTTTGAATTTTTAAAATCGTGTGGTGAGGACAATCATTATTTGAAATTCCGCGACTTTTTTGCATAAAGTTTGACTCTAGGGCAGAATCCACGAAAAAAAATCTAAAAATATCAATATGAATAAGAGTAAAATATCATTGTAAAAATACTTCATACAAAACTTTTCCATTTCAAATAATTTAAACATTAAGTGAGAAGATTATAATATCACAATTAATTACAATTTCTTTATTGTATTTGACATGAAATTAAGTCACTAAACATGGCTTTCTTTCTGCGAATCTGGTTATGCGTATCTGCCGCACCTCAAAAATTGCGAAAGAAGTTTTGGAAACAGTGTTGTAGAGGGCGTATCTACCAGCTTTTATAAGAATTGCAGATATTAAACATGAACAGTCGAACTTGACCAAACATATAAATTAAATAGCAAGTGATGAAGAGGCTTCAATGAATTTTTGGATCTCTGAGTCTGAAAGGCATATGATCATCAGTTATTAACTTTTAGACTGATTAAAACCAGGCCACTTTCTGATTCGTTGAAATCTGTTATAAGATCCACACCAAGTTTCAGATTAAGCACCTTGTCGAACAAGACAAATGCGGGACTCTCCTTTTTAATTTGAGTGCATTCTGATAATCTTCGTTCTACATCCAGGCGCGCCACTCATCGCACCAAAAATAACTTTAACACTTCGAAACAAATCGACATGGGCCCAATAAACCATAGCAAAGTGTTAATATGGCCAATCACGTCCAAGTCTCGGACCCTAATTTTCCCGCGTAAATTGCCAGTAATGCATGACGTCATCGTACATCAGGCCCTCAACGCTGATTGGGTGCGAGAATTGGGGCCCGCCAATTACCGGATGACCCGTGCACGATTTATGGGGTCAGTCGTAACTCATGTCGTGGATCTGTACTCCTCTCCAACCTATTCCATAACTCGGCACCATAATTCCTAAGGGGCTGCCTTTGCATTTCCGTTGCTCATACGAGTTGCAGAAAAACAGCGCGGGGCAGGGCGTTACAAAGTGCGCCGTGATAAATCGACGACAAATTGAAAATGTCGAAAGTCCCGCAGTCTCGGTTTCATTTATACGCACATTTACATCGAACTTGCGCACAAGGGACTTGAATTTTTTCTATGCATAAATCTGAAGGGATTACAATTATGCGCTTGCCTCAGAGACATCTTCAATTATTAATAAGCTCATTATTCGAATTCATTACTGGATTTAATTGCGCTGGTATTAATACCTGGGATGGTACAGATTAACTGATTATATAATCCTTCAAACTTATTCACTCTTTTTTCGAAAGTCAATCACTGTAAAACACCGGTTCTCAAAAGTACCCTGAATTCGGTTAGTTTTGAGTTGCAACATTTTTGAGACACAAAAGAAATGAAGGCATAATGAAAATCGTCATTTTTCAAAATGAGCTGTAACAAATTTCACACTATTGGTTTTCTGTATTGAAGGTTGATAAAAACAAATGGCATCTGTTTGCCCCTATAGAGGATGACAAAATTTTCATCAAGTTTCAACTCGTTTGTTTTTGCTACAGAAACTTATCCTTATTTTCTCACCATGTTTTCAGTTGAATTCTCAAGAAGATTAATTTTGATTTCCTGTAAAGTAGAATTATTATTAGTTTTTACTACTTTTTTAACACAATTTTTGAAATTAATAGTACCTAATTACCGTAGCGAGATATCACACCTTCGATTTGAAAGTTTTGGTTATCGTTATCACATTCTCATACACGAAATACGGCAGGAGGTGTCACGTCTTGTCAAAGTAATTGAAGCGTGCTCTGCAATAGTGCATTATACACCACTTCCCATAAGCATAATTTTGTACCTGTACTCACATGTGAGATAATCCTTATAACAAGTGGCGCATAATGCAATGTTGTAGAACACGCTTCAATTAATTAATAATTAAATACTGTATATGATATGCAAACATTAAAACAGTTGTTCCCACTTCATTCTTATTGTAATATATACATTTCTATCAAATTTATGAAAGCATTTTATTTTCATTTGAGCTAGAAACTAGAACAATTATACACGGAGAAAAACGTCTAGTTGGGGTAACAATGATCCTGGTTAGCCCTACTAGACAGTCTAGTAAAATATAAACCAACATGCTGCCTAGTTCAATGCGCCAGACAGTCTAGCTAAACTCTGTCTATTTAGAATTGCAAGACATGTGGTATACGTTACCAGACATCTAGTTAGGCCAACATTTCCGTGGTTAGTAGAGCTAACTAGCTGACTAGTAAAAGTAAGAAAATATTAAGTTAGGCTTATAGTACATTACTGTTTCTTAAATAAATAATTTACTTGACAGAATAATAAAACGCTGAACATTTTTTTCAAATCTTACATAGAACGTAGAGTTTTCACTAATATTCACGAAGAAATCGCAAGGACTGATGCATTACCTTCGAAGCAACATGGCGTCGACACTGGAGAAAAACAAAGTTTACGTACCTTGGATAATAGCCTTGTAAAAGGAGAGGTTCCACAAGTCCAATAGATAATTCACTTGATCGTCACGGAAGTCACTCATTATAAAACACGTATAAATGAAGAAAAAATAACAACATGTCGCTTCGTACTGATTGGTAAGGGGTGTAGGAGGTAGCAACGAAGGGAGTGTAAGAGTAGTGGGGGGTGACTCGCTACTAGATGTCTAGTTATGGACACCATTCGCCACAACACGGTGTATCGGTTAAATCTATTAGACTTCTTACAAGACATTGAGTAAGAGTAACGAAACTTCTTAGTTAAATTTACTAAACGCGCGTAACTAGATTCATCTAGTTGGCCCAACTAAACATTTTTCTTCGTGTTGACATAATTACTGCTACTCTCGGATCTTAGAAGAAAAGTAGATCATAGTTGACATTTGGAAAAAAATTAAGGTCAAATGCAGGTGTCATTTGGGCATCATAATTTGGGCCTTCAAGTAATTTCAAATCACGGATGTCCTTAGAGCCTAAAAAGTGATAACATAAAAGAAAATTTGCAAATGAAAAAGTCGAATACACCAGTGACTTTGAGGTAGAAAACAAGAGTTTGCAAGAAAAGCCCAACGTCAATAATTGACTGAAATATTCAGTTCAGGTCAAAAAATCCATTTTTGATGTAACACTTACATGTCTATACTTGTCTGTGATTGAGTGATTCGAATCTCTATGTACCTATGTTGCTCTGGCTATCATTACGAGCATATAAAAAAAATCATCCTGATACCCATCCTTTCTAAAGTTATAGTGAAACATAAACAAAAACGTTAATGAAAAATCAATCTTCGATGTAACAATTTTCGAGATTCTACTTGGTTGTGATTGACGAAAGCAAATCTTCGCGTATTTGTGCCACTCTGACTATCATTACCTGCATTTAAAAAAATTATCCTGATATGTCAATTCTCGCCAAAGTTATAGTGGAACATGGACAACATGAAAAAAATTTACAAACATATAAGTCTTCTTTTTGCTGCGCATATTCGACTAAAAATGGGTCGATCCTGAAGGATGTGTGGGAGGATCAACCAGTAAATCAGGAATTACTTTCTCGAAGGGATTTATCTGTACGAAGGTAGGTTTACCCCGGAGGTGATGTTGAACTTGGATGTACGCAGGAGTGTCTGGTGGAAGGAAGTATTTTTGCAGTAGGTACGAGTTTGCAGGTTGCGCCGAACGGCGTGCGCGCGATCGGTTCTGAGCTGAGTGGGTGACCGAACTTCCTTTTCCCCCTCCCCCTCCTGTCCTTCATCACCGGATCCCCTCCAGACTCATCTTGCCCTATCGGGCCCCTCTTGCTCCCTGGCATGTACACTATCGCGCTGTAGTGCATGGCGTCCTCGTGTGGGCGAAGGGTCATAGGTCGCAGACACACTACAGCGGTTCTCAAACCTTATTCACCCTTTTTCAATGTATTAAAATAATATATATTATATGTTTAATTTACAGATGAATCAATCAAGTGGCTGATGCCAGAATCTTGGACAATAAATCTTTAAAAACTCATCTCTAAAAATTCGGTATTGGTCAATATTAAGTCAAGTAGTCTGAAATACCAGTTATCCCTACTGATATATTAGTCTGTATAATTGTGTGTGTGATTCGGGGTGCACGATGACTTTTTGATGCTTTCTACCTGGTGTGATTGCTAGAAGGATTGAGCGTTGAATTTTTTTCTAGAACATAGTGTCTTTTCTTGTTTCAATCTGAAAAATGGAATAAGGTTGGTATCAGAAGAAAACGGCTTCTGAGACTTAATGAAATCTTATTTCTCTTATTTCTCCTTTTTGTTTTGTTATAAATGTTTTTTTTTAAAATATCTTTGATCGGAAAGTGCTGGAGAGTGGCTGAAATCTCGCTTATATATAAACGTGGAAAAAGACATGGGCAAGATCGCGAGCATTTTGTACCGGTCGGACGACAAGGTGAAGACAATTTGTCCTAGCGATTACACCTTATGTACTATCTCTTCGCAAAGGGCCCTTGATAGCGTGAGAACAAGGAAGATGAAGTGAACATAACCAGCTTAGAAGCTGAGCCTATATCGTTCAGTTGGAGGCTCTCGTTTTAATACCAATTTGACCTGAGAGGGTTACTATTAAAATTATTTTAAATTACACGTTAGCTGAAGTTGAGTGCCAAACTGTATTGGGGTAACCCAGATATTAGTTATAATGTTAAAATAATTGCGATTTTGCATTGTTTTCATTGAACAGTTAATCGACCTCTAATAATTCATGACACTTTAGATTTGTTTTAAATTTAAATATAAGCAACCAAAATATAAAAACTCTTGTTTTTTGTTTTGTTTGTTTTAATCATACCCAGGAAGTTGACATAAGAATACGGATGCTCGATCTTTTTCACCTGTGGGTTACGACTCGGGACTTCCTCCAAGGTTTGTTGAGGCGGCACGCGAGAGATATGATCTTTCCACGGAGAAAGCAAATTGAAAAATTATACGGAGCCACGATTTTGGCAAAGAGGCAAAACAAAAGGTTGAAGATAGATGAGGTCGTTCGGAAAGGGTAACACCCGGATGAGCAGGCAGAACAGACTTATCTTCACTAATCTTCAAAAAGGAATGCGTGGTTGACAGTGACTCTTGTATAAATCCGTTAAACTTTCGGTTCGTAATCTTTCTTTCTAGATCTTTGCGTATTTCTCTTCGAATATCGTTTAGGATGAACACGAACGTTCTTAAGATTTTGTCACTAAAATAACGAGTGGAAAAAAATGAGAAAAACTAAAAATATTCAATTTAGAAATAAAATCATTTTGAATGCAGCAATTTAAAATGGAGTAACAAATTAGATAATCCAGAAACTAACGATGAGCGCCAATAAAAATAAAATCAAATGAAGGAGCTCAAAATTAGTTAATGATATTCATGTACAAAGTATGCGAGAAACTGATGAAAAATCCTATCTAAGTAGATGAATTAATTTCTGTCGGACATCACTTTTATTGTCGTAAAGATAATACATATAAAGTTGTTGTAATAATTTCAAACATAACAAGGTTATGGATCATGAAATTTTATTTATTCATTTTTCCTCATTTTTAATGTATATTCTCATGAAATACTTTTTCAGAAACATAAACTGGAAGCAAAGCGTGCTGAACAGTTGAACACACAAATAAAACATTAAGAATGTCATTAGACATGTGATCGGTCCTTTTAGAATTTAGTTGGTGCTTATCTAGAATGAATTTCGAATTATATGAGAGAAATATTTTTTTAAGATTGGCATACTGAACAATCACACAATTTTGCATTCAGTAGTTAAAAAGAGTGAAGTAATGGGATCACGATTTTTTCTTTTTGACAGAGTGCTTTCCACGCTTTAGCCGCATCTTCATCGGGAGTCCAAATGTAATGTGCATTATCGGAATTGGTCATAATGTCAATATTGAAAAGTTAGGAGTCAGGTACATCATACAAGCTTTGGTTCGGCTAAAGTGTTTTTTCCAATAAAGCGAACTTCGCCGTGGTTGTGTTCTACGATGTTTCCGATTGAGGCAAATGATCCATCCTTCAAAAAAACGCAGTTGTCCTTAGAGTTTAAAGCATCAATGCAATAGGATGTGCCATCAAATATTTTGTACTGTTTCACTACATTCTTGCACTCCTTTGTTGGTGGTAGCTTATTGTGAGGTTGTTTTAAATGTGTTTCAGATGAGAGGCATGAATCTTCTAGTAATTCGACAGCTTCCTTTTCTGCAAACCTTTGTGCAAATTGTTCTAGTAGTTTATCCCCTTTTCTTATCATTTCTTTTACAGTTGACATGCAGTTTTCAAACCTAAAGGCACTGAATTTGTCAAGTGCTCCATAATTTTTTACATCGGTGCAGATGTGCAATAAATTGTGCATATTGTGAGAGACGTACTGCTTACCATAGATTTTTGCGAAGCCCTCAACAAAATGTTACAGCATTGCATGAGCACTATCTATGTTTCTGGTTGTGTGGAGGTGTCTCGCTGACTAATATGGTTACTGATGAGTGAAGCAATAGTAAATTAGAATACATTTTATCTGGCAGAATATTTTTAAGAACTATTGGTCTTATATACAACAAGAAAGTTCTGAGTTCAGTGGTCTACCAAAAACATTTTTCTAATAATGATCTTAGGTTTCTCGAATAACTGGTTGGCTTACTC
>JAUMHM010000016.1:38361203-38406496 GCA_032362435.1 Melikaiella ostensackeni | reverse complement strand
CTACCCTGAAACTGAAGCTTCAGATTATGTTGCTCTTAGATATACTCTCTACGATGGCCTGAAGATGGGTAAGATTCTTATAATGTTTGGTCCAATAGTCCTCCAAATCAGTGGGTAATGGCTCATCCTACTGCAGTTTTCAAAACCATAGCTGCTGCATTAAACGCTTAGCGACTATTACTACTGGAGATAACCACCCTATTGGATCATACAGCTTTGCGATAACAGAAAGAATCAAACGTTTCGTCGCAGAACCCATAGGTCGGGTCTCAACATTAAATTGAAAAACATCGGATGCAGGATCCCATTGCAAACCCAAAACTTTTAGTTTAATTTCCTCATCCATAAACAAATCAAACGCTCTTTCATGAGTTCCTGAGGGACAGTCTGACAATTATAATTCATTATTAATTGCCCATTTTCTTGGATGAAAACAACCCTTTACGAATAGATGAATGACTTGCGTTCTTAACTTTCCAGCTTCGTCTATTTCATCAGCGCCAAAAAGAACGTCATCAATATATTCATTATTTTCAAGGACTGATTTGGCTGCAGGAAAATTAGAACCTTCTCCAGTTGCTTACTGTTTAATGACTCTGTTAGTGATGTAAGGAGCACAAGCAGTACCATACGTGACCGTATTTAAATCCCAAGCCTCAAACTTTTGTTCAGAGGAATACTATCATACTTAAGAATGAGATGATAAGGCAAATAAACTGTTTGAGAAGACTCAACTTCAAAAAACTCCTGAACGCGTTCCATATGACCTAACTGTTCATATTCGGCTGAAAAATCCGCGTGTTGAGAATACAAAGCTAAATCCTTAAGCAAATGGGCATGTACCCTCTTCAAAACTAACTTCACTGTATTCAAGGAACTGCTAATATCTATCGGAGGGTCATTCTTAAAGGGCAATCTTACCAAGTACCTTCTTTATGCTAAACGTCGATTGGCAGAAACAAAATGCTGCTCACAACTCATCTCAACGGTAGTCAAAATGGATCTGGATGCAGGTTCCTTCATCTCCCATAACCTAAGCAAGTCGTCGTGAAGGACTTCCTCAGTTATGCTTTGATGCACTTTGATTGGTAAAGACCAGTCGGTGTTCGATTTAAGAACAGGCCCAGAGAGGACCCATCCAAAGATGGTATCCTGCGCTGTAAGAGAGCCTAATGTACCTTGTTTAAGCCCTGGTAAGAAACAGGATCCAAATATATCCGCTCCTAGAATGATATCTATAGCTTCTGAGCCAAATGGATCAGGGTATGCTAACAAATGTTCTTTTCATTCCTTTTCAACTTCTCCCCCGGTCTTATAGGTAGAGTATAAGACGTAGAGATGCAATAACACTAAAGCCTGCATAAGGACCGGTTCGATCATACCCTTCTTTGGTAAAAGTAATACTTGAGCCACATTTTTCTTTGCACCTGTCATCTCGCCTTCGACGCCGTAAACTAAAGCATCAATCCTTTGATACTTTGGATTCATAATTTTTACCAATCTTTCAAATACAAACCAAAATTACGCCCAAATTACTAATTCCGGTCACTGGAGAACAGATTGCGAAAGTGCTAACAGCGTTGTCGCAATAGAACTGAAAATAGATTTGAATTGAATATGAAGCAACGTGTTATGTTCACGATGAAACTTACCACAAGTGATCTTTAACTGATTGTCCTTTGTTATTTTTACTCTTTCCTGATAGATTAGATTTTTAGAGTTGAATTGCTCCTAAAGTGCGCACGCGTGTTGCCAAAAAGTCATGTAATTTTTGGAAAGTAGGATAATCAGATTCAGATCCTAAATGCGTCTCCCATTCCTTCAAAGATGACACATCTAATTTACGTACTGTCTAAAAAACTATGAAGTCATCCCATTGCTGAGTTGGACGTTTCAAATTCTTTGAACACGTTGAAGCTTCATTTGTAGTTTCGCGTGAAATTCTTAATTTCGCTACAGATTTATTAAAAACATTCAGAATGGACGCAATTGCTTGAAAATGAGCATTAATCAAAGCACGCTTATTATCGTAACGTTTTTTAATTGTATCCCAAGCAGTAGTGAAATTCGCATCGGTTATTGTTACGTGTGTAATTACATGGCTAGCGTCACCTGTCAAAGGAGTTTTCAGATAATGTAAACGAGAAACACTAGATAATGAATAGTTTTTGAAAATGAGAATCTCGAAAAGATCACGATTATTTTCGCACTCGACATAATTGCCTGAAAATTCAGGCAGCGTAATTTTAGGTAGCCTGGGAATACTAGAATCTTGTTGGAATACATTTTCTCGTATTAATTGGTTACCCATTGACTTTTTAGATACGAAATGATGCGATTTTGAATTCAAATGATCAAAAGCTGAGAGATACGCTTCCTCAATTTGTGAGAATTGGTTCTTGGTAAAATACTCTATTGAAGTTTTCTCAGCCGGTGTAAAGAGCGATCGTGTCTGTAAATCTTATTCTAAACTTCGTTGCCGTTTTTGATTTAATAAATCCAAACGACCTCTGACAATGGTGCATACGACCACGAAGAAGTAGAAAGACAGCTAGTAACAGCTGTCTTCATTCACGCACCCAACACACATGAACATTAACATGTCTCACTCTGATTATCTTCCTTCACTTAACTTTCGATCACTAACTGCACTGTTCAAAATTCTCTTAGTGCTTACCCTATATCCAACAAATACCACAAAAATTGTGAGAATACTCTTCTACACAAATGATCCACGTCCAAGTAATTTTAGCGAACACCGCGTGTCGAATTCGAATGTAACGGCTGCCGACGCCATACTGATTTCACGACAGTTTTGCACTCTCGAACTTTTTTAACTCGTTTTAAACCACTTTTTTCCACTTTTGAGTTAATTTTCTTTACACTCGGGAATCCGGCTCGAAGGACCAAAAATGTTGATAATGAGCTTTTAAATGTTGGCAAAAAATCCTCGTTCCTAATAGCTATACATGCACGGATTCGAAAGGGAAAACAGCAAAGAAGAAACACTGGGAATTTGGCGAGAGGCAATTTATAAAGTTTTGTAGCTGATACCGTAAATGAGCCTAACACGACCTGCACGGTGTTCGTTAATTCGCTCACTGACTGTTCATTCAAGACGCTACTGAGTACACACACACACACACACACACACACACACACACACACACACACACACACTGATCCCAGATATTGCTACATACTTTGAGTTGTTTTAAAATGAATCAGCTCTGAATTTCGCGAACACCCGCATTAGTGTGGTCCTTATTTTTATTTTCCAAATTCGTTTCCTTCTACTGGCGGAATTTATTCATAGGTCCAAAAAACGAAAATACCCCAAATTTAATCAAATCAGGTAATATTTAGCCACCAAACATGGGCCTTGAAAGAAGCTCATTTTTACGTTTTTCAACGAAATACTTTGAAACTTCGTAAAAACAAACTGTTTGGCTTCAGAAACTACTTGATAATTTTTAAAATGCAAAATATTGAAAAAATCCAAAATGACGGTCAATTCAAAATTTAAAGAAACTTATTACTACAGTTTTCAACGAAATACTTTTAAACTATATAAAAAAAAATGTTAATTCAGAACCTATAAGATAATTCGATAAAATAAGAGAGAGATTTATTTTCATAACCCAAGCGACTATCGCTTCGTTCAAGTAGCATAGATTTAGAGCAAAGTTCTTAGATGTGGCTTCAGAAATGGTTCGATTCTCTGAGCCGTATTCGATAAGAGCCTTAAAATACTCAAAATCATTATAGTAAAAAGGAGATGTGTCGGGTTTCAATCGTGTGCAAAACTACGAATCTTGCCGATGTTTCGTGAACATTGCAGTTCACTTCTTCAGGACTAACCTGAAACTAAAGCTTCAGGTTATGCTGTTATTATATATACTCTCTGCGATGTCTGTGATTGGCCAGAGCGCCCCCCGTGGGGACTGGTCGAACCTGATTGGCCAAACAAGTCTTTTTCAAAAAACACGGGAGGACGGAAAGCCAAATCGAATCATCGCAGAAAGTATATATAATAACAACATAACCTGAAGCTTCAGTTTCAGGTTAGCCCTGAAGAAGAGAACTGCAATGTTCACGAAACGTCGGCAAGATTCGTAGTTTTGCACACGATTGAAACCCGAAACGCCTTCTTTTATCACAATGTAAAAGCTATTAATGTGAATGTATCTCTTCGCCAAAATAAATGACTCATAGAAGCGATCCTATCTTTTATAAAATAACATTAGTTCAGGGATAAAAACAAAAGGAGATTCATGAAAAAATTGTCGAAGTACTAAATTGCACGACCTTGCGTAGAATTGTCTCATAGCGCTGGAAATAAAGTAGAAATTTATCAGTTATTCTGTTGTTGGCCCTGTAAAGAGAGTTATGTAAAACTTAGGATTAATTTTATATGCCACCATTTTATATGCCAATTTTTTATAATTGATTCAGTTTTATTATCAAGAGACAGCAAAGATTCATTTCATGCGCTCGCGCCAATCCTCGACAGTATAGTACTCGTAAGTCAGTATAAGAAGAAATCAGAAATATGAGAATGACGGGGCGAAAGGTTGATTATGGTGAAGAAATTTGTTAAGGTTGATATAAAGAGAAATTTTTATAAACAATAATGCATGATTTGTGGCTATACGGTTATGTAGATTCAATATTCAATTTTATGCTTGTATTTAATTTTTCAAAAGTGGTTCCTTCTATCGTGAATGTTAAATGTTTTTGTAAAATGTATTCAGGTTTGTTAAAACACGATTTGATAAGTTTCGTTCACAATTTTGTGCTAAGACCTGAATCCACTCATGTGGTTTTTCTAGAGAACGGCTCAATTGAGGTCTGTCATTTTTTGCGTAGCAAATACTGAAAGTATTTATACTATATTTATATTTATACTTTTTTGTATTTATACTTTTTATTCTAATTTAAATAAAATTTCGAGTAAGAATGATGTACTGCAATTAAAGATGATCTAGAAAAATATAGATATACGCATGATTGTATTATGTTTACCAGCAGGATCGAGGAGAAACACCAAGGTGAAAAACAGACTCCCAATATGATTCTCCATATTCTCTAAATGAAAGATACTGTCTCACTGAAAATTTCGTGAATCTCGTGTCTAATAATTATTCTGCAAGAAGCTTTATTAGAGGTCTGTCTTATTCCTCAATCTAAATGAGGTATGATTCTAAGACGTAGTGCGTGAGTGAAGTTTATTTTTCTAAGCTATTTATTGCATTTTTATTTGTATTTCTGTTGAAATGTCGTTTCTTAATCTTTTTTTCTAGATCTTTGTGTACTTCTCTGCGTATTTGTACTCTTGTGTTAAATTTTTTTTCGCATTTTTGGTACATTTACCGTAATATCTACTAATCCTTTTGCATATATTCAGTGTCCACGGCATCACTAGTGTAATCTGGGTCGAGTGAATTGTACAAATCTCACTGTATTAGATACTACGGGATGTAGGTTTAGTTAAGTAAAGAATTGTTTCGCATTTGTGAAACTTTAAATAATTTTATTATTTTCTTTCTCTCATTAACCGCAGCTTTTACTATTGAGGTTTTATAAAACATTTCACATTTTTTAGGGTTCATTCACTTCTGAAATTATTTGAATCCCGCGGTCTCAAAATCTTTAAAAATTGGAACTCGCGATTCAATATTTCATATTTCTCACTACTATTCGAAAGATTTCATAAGATTTCTCATTGATATATTGAAGATTCGCAAAATTTTTTGGAGATTTAAAAGATTTCCAAGATCTCCGGCGACATATAAAACTGTTTTCAAGTCTCTGAATCTTGAATTCTCCGGAATATTGCAAAGCTTGATCTGATTTTCGTGTTTCTGAATCTTTGATTTTTATAATTCCATAGCGACTTTGAACAAGATTTTGGAAGTGAATATTCCCTTAACATTTTTTGTTAAGTAAGCTTCACGCTTCTTTTTTCTTGCGTGTGTGTGTATTAAAAAAATTACATGATTCGGATATTTTAAAAAGTTATTACATTTTGAAACATTTAGGTTCCTTTATCTTGAATGAACCCCGCAAAAAATGTATGGAAGAGGCCTTTCGGCGAAATTATCTCATTACGACTCTTGATAAGCATCACCTACAGCATCAAAAAACCAAAGTTCACCGAAACGTCTTTCCCATATATTTTATGCGGGGTCTTTCATATTTCTCATAAATTACTAAGTTTATAGAGTTTCAAGTCCGGAAATGAAGTTTCTTACAATTAGTGGAATAGTAGGGTCGTCTATCGAGAGTTCACTAAGCTCTTTAAAGTACGAAATCTATCTTTTCTTCACGAGGAGTGGTCGCGAGACGCGGGAGGGCAAATCGACTGGGGCTTCACAGGATGAATGTGCATCAAAATCCATTACATACATGTTTTTTCTTTCGATCCAATTGAACTTCGTTTCCGAAATATCGAGGTTTGAATATTCACGTTTGAGCGCTCGACTTACCACTGTCGAGCGTGGACCGTTCGACTTGCCACTGTCGAGCGCAGGCCGTGCTTAAAAGAGTAAATACTCATACTTCGATATCTCGCGAACTGAGGCTCATTGGATGAAGAGAAAATATATGTGTCCAATAGATTTTTATGTACTTTGCCCCTCTAAGCTTACAGTGAAATCGGCGTCCCGCATCTCGCGACCTCTTCTTGTCAGTGCTATATTTTTTTTTTGGGAAAGCATCAATTTTCATCAAAAGTCGGATAAGGATCTTAGAAATAATTGAGAACTTCATATATTGTACTACTAGTACTCCATTAAACTTTCTGGTCTTACTTCAGTTCACATTCGATATTTTATTTCAGTTATGTACTTTTCATATACAAGAATTAATTGCGTTCAGGGATTATGGCTGGCGCAGTATATTCAGGCATAACCCCGAAGGCAATCTTTGCTAATCTGTCTTCCGATAGTCGTATATTAACGATTAGGCGACGACCTATATATACTATAACCTTGTGGCCTTCAGCATCAAGTACTGGACGAAGCTGATTATTTATGACTATTCCACGAATGAAATTTTTTTCTATGCCTACTACAATACGTCCTGGTGGTATTGGACGGATCTGGCCATTTGCATCTTCGTACGAATGAATATCAGGATACAGAGTAGGCTCAGGATGTATCGGTGGCCACCGATTGTCCTCTGAACTTAATTCTGTAAGCAGAAACGAAAATAAATTAATTTAAATATGTAATAGTACATACAGTGCATAACTAGGGCATCTTCGCCTCCGACTTGTGCTGAAAATATTCTTAAATCGTAGAAATTCGGAAAGATCTCCCACAAATCATACGCGACACTCTTCTTAACACTCCTTATGATTTGGGCACTTTTCATGACTGTGGGTCGGTTTTATAATCTCACTTTCTGAGTCGTGATAAAAGGGCCGCAAAATGTACGGAATGAGTAGTCCAAGCAACATGTTTGACCGCCAATCGGCAGTTGACATACTGTCAACATACGAAACGCGAATTTAGCTTTAGCAGTTCCAACAACCTCCGTGGGTGGCGACTTTTTCTGCTATACTATCCCTGCTACAGATATCAACTTTCAAAAATATATGGCTGTCATCAACATGATATTAACAAACTGAGATGATTATAAGGCGTATTCTTACGCTGACGTTATTTTCCCACTCCCTAGGGAATGGAACGTACGTTCTACTCACACCGTTCGGGAAGCGAATTTGTTGTCCCGCTCCACAGGCATGAACACGGGAGGAAATCATGGGGATGTTTTAGAAAAAAATTAATTTTATATATCACATAGTTGAGATATTGTACTTGTTAATTAATCTATTCAAAATTAATTATCTTGCGCTTAGGGTAACGACATAAATAACGGGGCCCGTTTAATAGTCAGCCACAAGCTCTCCTTTGCGCATGAAAATAGTAAGTGCAAAAAGGAACATTGAGCTTACCCAACGACTGAATTTCACTGATATGTAAGATTTACTTTGTCGTCATACAAAAGCGAGTAATACCTCCGTTTAATCCTTAGCCTGTCTCCAAACAATTTATAATTTCCTAGCAGCTGTAATTGCAGATAATATTTAATCTCATTACGAAGAGAATAACACCCTAGCAGAAGAAGGAAAAGGGTATTGTAACAAATTGCGGGACAGTAAAAATATAGTCATCATTGACACTGTGGCCATGACGCAAGCTAGAGAATATCAAAGAAACTAGCACATGACCTACATTGACCACAAGCAATCGTTCCTTTCGGCACCACATTACCATTTGCTTGAGGAATTTAAAGCTTACAAGATCTGCTCATGTATCATCGACTTCTTACGTCGTGCAATGATGCTTGTGGAAACAAGTATCAAGCATTTTGACTTTCGGCAATCAAGGATAACTAGAATTATTTGAATTACGACAGGTATCTTTCAAGGAGACTCCATTAGTGTATTATGGTTCTGTCGAACGTTGAATCCGCTGAGAAAAACACTGAATAGCTTGTCTCATGGGTTCAGAGTACATAATAGCGAGGATGGTCATCGATTGACCCATCTTCTGTACAGGGATGACATGGAGCCATACGTTAGTTCAAACCAGAAACTGCAGCGAGTGATGAATGTCACAAAGCAGTTTTCCCATGATATCCTCATAGGGTTTGGTCTAAATAAATGCAGAACAGTGTATTTAATAAGGGGAGGATTAGGGATCGCAGAATGAGAGGTTGACAATGAATACCACATCGAGGCAATGACTGAGGGTGAGTCCTATAAATGTATAGTCTTGAGCCTAAGGGTATTCAGAATACGATAGTAAGGAAGAACCTTATGATTGCCTGCGCTACAAGTCTGAGATTGGTTCTGAAGATTTCTCTCAATTTGGACAACAAAATCTTGGTCATTAACATCTGTGCTATCCCTGTCTTTACGCACCCTTTTGGGCTCAATAAATGGTCGAACACCAACCTTGAAGAGATGAACAGAACCATTCGCGTTGAAATAACCTAGCATCAAATGCATCAATGTAATTCGGCGATTGAAAGGGTAGTTCTATAACAACATAGAGGGGACAGTGATGCTGTAGATGTCAAGCAACTGTGCATGTCATAAGTTATACAAGTGTGAGATTATTTTAACAGCAAGCATGAGGTTGCGTTTCACATCATCTGTGAAGCAGATTTTAAGTACACGCCCTCGAACTTGTTCTCAAAGGAAGCGTTGAATATCAGAGCAGAAACCGTAGGGTGTTAGTAACTCAATAGAGACAAAGACGGACAGTACCCCAAAAAGCTAGAACATCATGAAGTTGACAAAAAGGCATCCAATACTGGGCTGAAAAAGAGAGTTCTGTTTCAGGAAACGAAGGGATTCGTCATAGCGATTCAGGACGAGGTTGTCAGAATCAGAAAGCAAGCACGTGTTACACCAAGATGTGCCTGACAGGTGCCGATTGTGTTGAGGTATCAACGAAACCATCGAGCACATTATTGATGGTTATCGTGTATTGGCTCAGAGAGAGTACACGCACAGACATAATGATGTTGCGGGCTTTAAACATCAGCACTTGTGCTGAACATAGCACTCTTAACAGAATGAATGCCTATCTCTAGATACATTCCAGTGCCCGTTTTAGAAAACGTAGACTACATCTTATACTGGGATGTTACTATCCAGACGGTACATCATATCTGAGCAAATCGACCTAACATCGTGATGCGCGAGAAAAAAGGTGGAAGAGTTTATATCATCGACATTGCTCGTCCACATAACTAGAACATGCAGTCAACCTATACAACCAAGATGTATAAGTATAGTGGGCTAATTGTAAGGTATGAAGTAAAGACAATAAGGAGGAATGTGAAACATACATCTATTTATTCTAATACGATTTCGGCTGAAGGCAATGCGCACTCAAGATGCACTAAACATCTTGAACATCTCAGAGTCAGAAGGGTATAAAGAGAATGGAATTTTGAATCACAGGTAAAATTCAACTTACAGTATTCCTGTATGTTTATGATTTTGAGGAAAGCATTGACAAGCAGAACGAAGTACACTTCGTCAAACTGGTCCAAGAAATGCTTTAACTTAATCAAGTGAACTTTAAGAGTTGATAATCATTTATAAGCAGAAAGAAGTTGCACTCCTCACTCTGGTTATAAAAGTGAAAATTAACTTTTGAAGTTGAAGGAGTAAGTTGGCAATTTAAAATGAATTTGAATTCGGACACGAATTCAAATTCAGGGCACACGACCCCATAATTTCTAACTCTGACTCCCAAGTTTTCTCTTAACGAGAAATCCTACTCTGACAAAAAATATACCTAAGGTAGACTTTTCCTCAAGGTGGCACTAACCGCTTTAGAGACATTATTCACGGGTTCTCTTTTACTACGATTGACACATTGAGTGAAGAGCGTCGACATAGAATCAAAATTAGTAAATTTCGAATCCCCGAGATGAAACCTGTAATACCTGAATCCTAAGTTGAATTTAATTAAAGATAATTAAATTTAATCAGCTTCTTTAATTGGAACTTTTAGTGTACATAAGAGATAGGAAGCTAACCAGTTTTTTACATCGTACATTACGGCAATTGAGTCTTTAAATAAAGAAGTACTATACCTCCTGATATCATAACAAGAATAAAAGTTCAAGTGAGCATAGTCAACGATAGTCAATAAAAGTGTGTATTAGGTTTAGACCTGAATTGGATTGTAGAATTAAGGGACAATAGACTTAGACCAGAATAATAATAAGAAAGAAATAAATAAAAAAATTGACATTATTAAAAAAATCATTTACGTGATAAGATTGCACTAAGAAAAATATGCAATAAACTTAGAAGTGTGATAAAGATGCACTGTTACAGCCTGTAAATAATAAACTATGTGAATAGGGAATAGATGATTAGAGAGCGTTTGATAAAAATCATATTATTATTCTTCTATTAAATAACCATGTTAAGAAATTTAGTAGGTAAAAACTGTACAAACAGAATAGAGGCTTTTTTAAATAAACGTTTGTATTAATAAAAAGGAACTTCTACTATTTCACTCGTGCGTGACCCAATTACTTATCTCATATATTAATTAGTTTTCATCATTCTTGAAAATTACATTAAAAATTAATAAAATTATAAATATATCACGTAATGTGATATATATATATATATATATATATATATATATATATATATATAAACCTTAAACAATAAATCTTACCATGATTTGGCCGGGAGCAGGTGTCATTTTCTAGAATGGCGCCCGCTTCCGGTGACATCCCGCGATTGTCTCTATGACAAAATCTTAACTATATATATGTTTCGATCATTCAAATTGTCGTTATTTGCAAATGATCTTCATAGTAAATGCATATGAAACAAATATTATTTTGAATTGCACTCATCTCGCAATCCGTTGCCATCCCATCTGTGGCCGGCCTCATATTCCGTGCAGCGTCACATGGCGCGGCGGGGCACGGACCGCATGCTAGCTTCTTCGCATTGCTGGCGTAACGTATGATTTTGAGCATCAAAATGAAATAGGGTAATTGTAACGTAAAATTTGGAATGGCGATGGGATAAGGGCGTTTGTCAAGATACAAAAAATGTTGAAACGTGTATAAAATATGATTTTGAATTTTAAACACCGGCCACAAAAAATGTCATTATAAAGTATAAACAGAAATCGGAAATGCGGGAATGGCGGGCTGGAAAGGTGATTGTGATAAAGAAATTTGTTAAGAGTGATATAAGAAGAAATTCTTATAAATATAGTAAAGCGAAATTTGTGGCTATACTTCAAATCAACACAAAAATAAGGATGTCTATGGAAAAACCACCTGAGTCGATGTTAACATTTTTAATTGTTTAAACTGTTATATTGTTTCATTATTCGATTTTATGCTCTCATATAATTTTTCGAAAGTAGTTCTTTCTATTTGAAATGTATTCATGTTCGTAAAACACGATTTGAAAAGTTTCGTTCACAATTTTGTGGTGTAACCTGAGTTGACTTGGGTGGTTTTTCTAGAGAACGGCTCAATTAAGGTGTGTCATTTTTGACGTAGAATGTACTGAAAATATTATAATTTTCGGTTCCAATTTGAATGAAATTTTAAATAGGAAATAATATATTACAATTAAAAATGGACTAAAAAAATATAGATATACGTATAATTGTATTATATTTACCAGCAGAATCAAGGAAAAGCATTAAGATCCAAAACAGACTTCCAATATGAATCTTCATTTTCTCTTATTGAATGATACTTAATGTCTGATGGAAAATTTCGTGAAGGTTGAAACTAATAAATATTCCATAATAATCTTATCTGAGTACACTCTCATTCCTCATTCAAAATGATTTATAGAAGCATAATTACAATGTTACTTTATTCTTCATTAAAATGATTTATAATTGTTACACGTATTACAGAAGTGAAGTTCATTTTTTTATTTTAATTTGTGTTTGCATTTCATTACCGTTAATGTTTCGTTTCTCAATTGTTCTCACCTTCCTTTTCGATCTTTGCGTATATCACTTTTAATAGCGTTTAGAATGTATAGGAACGATCTCAATATTTTGTCACAAAAATAACGAGTGGAGAAAATGAGAACCGCTCAACAATTTTATTTGTAAATTGTATCATTTCGAATGCAACAGTTCAAAACGGTAAAGAATTTGATATCAATATCAAATTAAATTCAGATCTTTCAGAACGAATCAGAATTGAAGTTAAATATGTATTTTGCCATTGTGGTAATTTGATTAGTCAATCATCTCGACGTGAGTAATGAAGTCATCAGGGGTCATTCCTCATGGGTCAAAAGACTCTGTCATTATATTCCAGGATGAAAGTACACCCATAGCAACTCCCAAGTTATGAATTACAAGCAATTGCAGTTGAATTAAAATCGCATCTGGGATCCTCGACTCGAACGTGCCAACGGAGCAGTGCCTTTAATCCTAGAAACGAAGTCCGCCAATGGAAACATGTGCCTATGTCGTTATAAACTGCCGCCCTCGCTTCAGATAAGATCAACTGATATCGATCGGCGGTTCCATTTATATCGGTACCTCCAGTGTCGGTCGAGTAATTATCCTCCGATCTGAGTTGCTAACCATTACCTATCCTCTCCCATCCCTGAATCTCTCTGTCTCTCCATTTCTGTATCTGTTTCTGTAATCCCACCCACGCATCGGCGTCTTACGTTGAACCACCGTTACCGTAGTCTCTCTAATCTACGTTATTAGTTTCACAGTGCAAGCAAGGTAGAACTTGTGAGTTACGCCATAAGATCTCTGTAAGTATGATCGGCTCGCTATTGGGTGTTAGTCACCTCGTCATGGGAGAGCCGCTGAGTATGAATCATTCGCTTCTGGGGTACGTTCGCACGCTGGAATCAAGGCCTTCCGGTATCTAACACTTCCTGCGGGGGCGAGAGCTTTAATTAAATTTAGAATTTAGATTTCGAAATGTATTAGGTATTATATAATAGTTGCAAGAACTCATTATTACACTGGCTATTTGTAGGGGAGAGCCGGCTATGATAGCAATGCGAGGCATGGTGGATATTACCAATAACGCCCGTGTCCGTTGACTTTTGTATTAATTTTTTTACGTGAAATGGCCCTTTTCATTTGGAAAAATATTGGTGTAATGCGATTTATGTTCTAAAATACGTGTCAGAAGAGTAAAGATGAAAAATCAGTTTTGGCGCGAACAGATGGAAAAGTCTTAGGCAGAAATTAAATAGTCACAGTACATTTGGAAAGAAACCATGGAAAGAACCATGAATTAATTAAAGGTCAAATAATGACGTGGTTAAATATCAGTTTTGAGTAACAATATATGATCTCGAATAATGTGAGCTTCACTTTAAAAAATACACACATCAAAATCACATTTCAATCATAATTTATAGGACATTTAATTCAAAGCGCGCAACCATACCCTTCTCTCCCCTATAGATAGATTATTGTAAATTATTCTCTGAGATTTTTTAGTTTATTCTCAAATTATCTATAAATTTTTCTACTTTCTAGAAGGTTCTAGAAGAATTTTTTCACCATTCTTTATTTATGGAATTTGTTGTTGAAATATTGCAGAATTTTCGGGAAGCTCAAGAATGTTTTTTGTATAAACTATTTTACAATGTTTTAGGAGGATTTTGGAATCTCTGAAATACTTTGTCATATTGTTTTTTATTTTCTATATAATTTTACAATAGTATTGAACATTCTTTATCTCTAAAACTTTCTGTATATTCCGGACTGTTCTTCACTTTTCTAGATTACTTTGGAACGTTTGAGAATATTCGCAAAAAGGTTTTGGAATAAAATATCCCACATTGTTCTGGATGAACCTAGAATCTTCTGGACTAATCTGAAATATTTTCTTATTTTATAGAATAATTAGAATTTTACTGAATATTATTTTTATTTCTGAAAGTCTGTAAAAATTCTGAAACAAAGTGGAATTTTTCTCAATCTCTATATTCTAGAGTGCACGGAGATTCTCTTGAATATTCTATCAATATTTATAAAATTCTTCATTTGTATCGCAAACCTCAAACGAGTCCATATTAAGTTACATGCGGCATGTCTCCCCCAGCATGTCTCCCTTGCGACATGTCTCTCCTGCGGCCTCTCTCTCCAGCAGATTGCCAATTTTGCGACAAGTCTCCCGTATCCAATTGTCACATGTGCGGCTTGTCTCCCTAGATGCAAGTCTCGCTGCGGCATCCCTCCCTCCACAGAAATGGAAGTCTTCCTCCAAAGCGGCAAAAGTGCGGCAAGTCTCCCGAACCCAGTTGCCACATCTGCGGCTTGTCTCCTCAGCTACAAGTCTCCCTTCAGCATCTCTCAACCAAGAAAAATTGCATGTAAGACTCGAAAATTTTCTTGGGTGAGAGATGCCGCAGGGAGACTTGCGACTGGAGAGGCAAGCCGTAGGTGTGACAATTGGGTTCGGAAAGCTTGCTATAAAATTGTCAATGTGCCAGAGAGATTTTCGAAAAATCCCTATGATACATAGTCTATTTTTGAAATTTCTCAATTGTTTTTCTATTCCTACCTTCCTCCCACTCATCAGCGATTGATGGACATCATTAAAATTTACCCCAGTTGACTATTTTGTGTTATGACGAGAGATTCATTGCTGAAAAATCAGTGAACTATGAATTCTACCCTCCTTATACCAAATTATCGTAAAGAGCTCTAAGATTTCTCAATAATTACCGGGATTATCAAGCAGACATAGACGAATTTCCTAATTTTTATTGTTCTGTGTCATGGCGAGGGGTTTCTCACTAAATAATCAGGGCACTATGAATTTAGCAGTACTACTAGGTTCTCGTAGAGGTTTCTAAATATCCCCGACAATCCAGGCAATAAAAATTCTTGAAGGCTCCTATTTCGCCACTCGAGATAGAACCTTTCATTGCACATGTTCAGCGATAACACCTCGTCATTTGGACAAGTTAAGCTACTTGCCAATTCTTTAAAAAATTGTAATGCCATATCACACTTGCGGATTACATCAATAGCTCACGACTCTCGGTCAATAGCTACAATATTTTACTTGATGGGAAAAGGCAAACTCTGAATGTCAAACTGATGATGTTCTCTAAACCTGTAACTATAAAAATAAAGCCGTAGTTTGAAAAGGTGACTATGATTTGATGAAACGACCGATCCGTTACCATTTAGAGGTGCAAAAGGTAGCGCGATCTTTGGGTGCTCGTAAACTCTCATCAAAGATCGAATTGGCCGTGCGCCGACTGGAAGAAGTGGTACTGGAAGCAGCGAGCTAATTCGCGAGTGATGAGCTGCCCGGAGAGGCCCTTCTCTCTTCTTCTTCTCTTTAACCACACTCCGGCATCGTACGTATGTACGTGGTCCGCGGTGTCTGCGGCTCGTGAGTTCCCACGGACGGGACCAGGAGGAGTTCTTTCAAGTTTGAAAACACGGCAATCAGTGTAACTACTAATGCCGCAGTACCATACTACTTTATATCGTGCCAGGCACATTTACCTACCCCCGACTCGTATACAGTTCAAGATTCTCTCGACCCGTATCGTTCGGTCCTAAACGTTTACTTTTCACTAACAAACTCTTCGCTCTAAAGTGGACGATTTGCTACACTAGGAAGTCGACTGCCTACGTATGTAAATAGGGGAAACCAGTACGAGGTGGATAGAGAAACTTTTGAAATCACTTTATTGATAAATGGTGAACAAGTTTGGGAAGTACTGTAGAATCATCTAACTTAATAAGCCAATTTTGTTTTTCAAAAATAAGAATATTTCCTAGAAAAACAGGTGTCCGAAGTTCAGACCAGTGTCAGAATTAGGTGATATTACGGTATAACATGCTTAATTCAAGCTGGAATATTTATTTTAAAGTCTCCCTCGAGGGCTACACAGTTAGTCCAATTAGATTCCAATTTTTTCATCCCTTCAGAGAAGTAAGATTTCTGGAGGCCTGAAAAATATGCATTTACGGCACCGATTACTTCATCACTGGACGAGAATCTCCTCCCACCGAGCCAGGTCTTCAATTTGGGAAACAGAAAAAAATTGCTCGCTCGGAGCCGAGTCTGGAGAATAGAGTGGATGAGGAACCAATTCGAAGCCCAATTCGTGTATTTTTGACATTGCGATTACGGAGGTGTAAGCCGGTGCGTTTTCGTGATGAAACAGCACCTTTTTCTACGCCAATCGTAGCCGTATTTTTGTAGCTCGGCTTTCAAACGGACCTATAATAATGCATAGTACGTTCTTTTAGTACGTTCTCTTCTTCCTTATAGAACAGTCTTTGCCTTCTTTGGTGCACTTTCACCAGGCAGTACCCACTGCTTTGACTGCTGCTTTGTCTCGGGTGTATACTGGTGGATCCAGGTTTCGTCTACAGCCAAGAGTCGACGCAAAAAGTCCTGCGGATTTCGATTAAACATTGCCAAACACTGCGCTCAAACATCTTTTTGGTTGCGCTTTTGATCGAGAGTCAGCAATCGCGGCACCCATCTTGCACACATTTTCTTAGCCTTAAGTTTTTCGTGCAAGATTTCATAGACGCATTCAGTAGAGATGCCTACAACCTTAGAAATCTCACGCATCTTGATTCGGCGATTTTCCATAACCATATGATGAATTTTTTCTACCATATCCGATGTGGTGACCTCAATTGGGCATCCGGAGCCCGCTTCAACTATATTTGTGGCTCGGTCACGTTTAAATTCGTTTATCCAAAAATAAACAGTTTTTAACGAAGGAGCAGACTCCTCGAAAACATTGTCTCACTCGGCTTTGATCTGCGCGGCCGTCCAATTAAAAGGAAAGTTTTATCACTGCAAGGAACTCTTTGCTCTCCATTTTTTCGAAAACTGCTGACACGCTGACTTCAAACGTATGCCAAACGCAAACTAAGCGTCGGTTTTGTCTGAAGCTTGGTAGAGGTTAGTTTGAAGTGTACTATTTTTCGGACATATACTGCAAAGTTAATTTTGGCGCCATCTAGTGAGAAATTTGCCTTACTTATCACACGAACCTCGTATAGCAGAAAGTGACGCCGCCCGCGGAGTTTGTCGGAACTGCTGAGGCTAACCTCGTACATTTTGCGGCTCTTTTATCACTAATTCGAAAAGTGAGATTTTGGAACCGACCTACTAATACCCAAGCCTAACTGGTCAGCAATTTATTCACCTTGTACTGAATGACACTACTATTTGATACGCGTTTAATATATTTTCAGTGAAAATTAAGAATATTAATCATTGGAAAAGTTGGAAGTCAAGAGCTTGACGAATCGGAGTAACCAGTGAGAGAATAGTGAAAGCAATTTAATTCTTTGAAAAATGATAATCTGTCAGCGGAAAAAAGTTTCATTGCCATGTCAAAAAGACATTCTTTAATCTTTCAATCAAAAAGTATTGATATCGTTACTCATAAAAAATGCTACAGAATTTTTGTTTTAAAATCCAGTCACTTCTTCAAAGTATTCAGTTCGTACTGGTATTCACCTTATACTGGTTTCCCTCACTTTATTTCCTCTGAATAACGTAAATCCTGATCTTTCAGATTAGACTTTAATAGAACCATGGAGTAATAGTAAGCAGATCAAACGACAATGCGCGCGCGAAAAAAAAAAGGAACCTCGAATTTTCGGACATAGTTTGGGAGAGGGCACAAATAAAATAAAAAAGCGCTGAGTTGTAAAAAGTCGCCTCCTTTTGACTGGAGTATCTGACAGAGAAAGGCGAGAAATTTTTGATTGGTGGTTTGATGGCGGTAAATTTTTAAATCATGAATAAACTACCAATAAAAGACCTCTCGCAGATATTTTCACTGAAAACGTGACGAGCTTTTACAATTTATTGTAGGTCCATCTCCTCAACTATGTCCAGAAAAATGATGATCAAATTTCTGACATACAATTTGGTCTCATTATTACTCCATGAATGGAACTTAAACATCTTTGCATGAAATGTTTGAATTCTTTTCTAATATATCATCATGATTGTTTACTTCCTAGTATGATTCTAGCATAATTCTCTAATTGCTTCTAAAAAATTGAGAATCTTCTAGTATAAAATCGTTTAGGTGACTAAAAATGAAGAGTGAGAAACTGACTTTTTCTAAAAGACACTTGTAACATCTAGTTTCTTACATTGCTTGAAAGTTCCCTGATGGAGGGGCTAATAGGTCATAGAATTCCTGGAGTTTGCTGGTCGTAATATGAAAGTGCTATGAAAAAAGTACTTGTTTTAATAGTCTCAATTTATATTAGGAATACTTTGAAACTCTTTTTGATAATGTAAAAAAGTTAACAAACATTCTGCAAACTTATCTGAATCGGTGCGCAATCACCGATAGGTCGCAAATCATCGAGCGCCGTGAACAGCACCCCTTCAAATTAAAATTTAAAAAAATTGAAAACCCTTTGGAAATCCTATTGATATCTTTCAAATCTTATGGAATTCTTTAATACTCCTTAAAATATTATGTAATCCATTTGAATCTTGACAATCCGTTGAAGTCCAATAAAATGCTCTAAAAAACCTTCTGATATTCCATGAAATATGATGGTTTTTCCTGAAAGCCAGGAAAATGTCTTAAAATACTTTATGATCCTTTCAAATTCCTTAAAAATCCCTTTTTAAATATTCTAGAAACTTGTAAATCCTATAAAACTCTTTAAAATCTTCCGAAACTCTAGAAAATTTTTTAAAACCTCATGAAATTTGTTGAAATACCTTAACATTCTTTGGAATTTTTGAAATGTCCTCAAATATTTCAAATCCTTGGAAATCTTTAAAAATTTTGGAAACCTTTCAAAGCTTGTGAGAATTCCTTGGAATTTTTTAAATGCCCTAAAATATTTATAATCCCTTGAAATCTCTTCAAATTCTTTAAATCTATTGAAAATTTCTTGGAGGAACGGCACCGTGATTGACCGAGTTCACAACTAAGTTATCTTTTATGATAAACGATTCAGATTCAAATTGCGCTCTCCTAGTGTTTTTATGAATGACATCAAAATTGACTGAGTCCACACCGGAGTTACATTATATGATGAACAATGCACATGGAAATTGCACTCACCTAGTATTCTCATGAATGAAACCGAGGTTGACTGAGTTCACGACTGAGTTACTATTAATGATTAACGATTCAGCTTGAAATCGCACTCCGTAGTATTCTCATATATAGTACCGAAATTGACTGAGTTCACAACTGAGTTACATTTTATGATGCACAATGCACCTTGAAATTGCACTCTCCTAGTATTCTCATGAATGAAACCGTGGTTGACTGAGTTCACAACTGAGATACTATTAATGATTCACGATTCAGCTTGAAATTGCACTCTCCTAGTGTTCTTACGCAAAAAATGACTGAGCTCAAAACGGAGTTATCTTTCATGAAAAACGATTCAGCTTGAAATTGCACTTTCCTGGTTTTCTGATGAATGACACCAAAATACACTGAGATCACAACTGAATTAAATTTTATGATAAATAATACAGTTTTAAATTATACTCTCGAATTATTCTCATCAAGAACACCGAGATTGACTGAGTTCACAACTATGTTATCTTTTATGATAAAAGATTCAGATCAAAATTGCACTCTTCTAGTTTTCTGATTAATAACAGCAAAATCGACTAAGTTCACAACTGAGTTATCTTGTATATTAAACGACTTAGCTTGAAGGTACACACTCCTAGTTTTCAGATGAATCACGCGGAAATGGACCGAGTTTACAACTCAGTTATCATTTATGATAAACGATTAAGATTAAAATTGCACTCTCCTAGTGTTCTTATAAATGACAGCGAAATTGACTGAGTTCACAACTGAGCTACTATCAATAATTAACGATTCAGCTTGAAATTGCACTCTCCTAGTGTCCTGACGAATGACACAAAAAATGACGGAGTTCGCAACTGAGTTATCTTTTATGAAATACGAATAGTTTTGAAATGTACTCTCATTGTGTTCTGATGAATGACACTAAATTTGACTTAGTTCACAATTGAGTTACATTTATGATGAACGGTCAGCTTTAATTTGTACACTCCTGGTGTTCTGATGAGTGAAACTAAAATTGACTGAGTTTACAAATAACTTATCTTTTACAGTAAATGATTCAGCTTAAAATTGCACTTCCCTAGCGCTCTGTTGAATGATACCTAAATTGACTAAGATCACATCTGAGTTATATTTTATGATAAACAATGCAGCTTGAAATTGCGTTCTCCTTGTGTACTAATGAATGACACCAGAGTTTACTGACTTCGCAACTGAGTTTTCTTTCATGATAAACAATTCAGCTTGGAATTGCTTTCTCCTCGTGTTCTGATGAATGACTGAAGTTGAATGAGTTCACAACTAAGGTAACTTTTATGACAAACGATTCAGCTTGAAATCGCACTCCGTAGTATTCTCATGAATGGTATGGAAATTGACTGAGTTCACAACTGAGTTATATTTTATGATAAACAATGTTGCTTGAAATTTCACTCTCGTAGTTTTCTCATGAATGACACCGAAATGGACCGAGTTCACAACTGAGTAATCTTTTTTGATAAACGATTCAGATTAAAATTGCACTCTCCTAGTGAATGAACTCCTCATGAATGAAACCGAGGTTGACTGAGTTCGCAACTGAGTTAGTATTTATGATTAACGATTCAGCTTGAAATTGCACTCTTCTTGTGTCCTCATGAATGACACAAAAAATGACTGAGTTCACAACGGAGTTATCTTTTATGATAAACGATTCAGCTTGAAATTGCACACTTTTAGTTTTCTGATGAATAACAACTAAATCGATTGAGTTCACAACCGAGTTATCTTGTATGATAAATGGCTCAGCTTGAAATTGCACTCTCCTAGTTTTCAGATGAATGACAACAAAATCGACTGAGTTCACAACTGAGTTATCTTTTATGAAATACGATTCAACTTGAAATTGCACTTTTCTAGTGTTCTGATGAATGTCACCCAAAATTGACTGAGTTCACAACTGAGTTATCTCTTATGATAAACGATTCAGCTTGAAAATGCGCTCTTTTGGTGTTCTGATGAATGACACCAAATTTGCCTTAATTCACAACCCTCATTTGGTAGTTAGGATTCGCGACTTGGAAAATGACGAAAGCGCGAAATAATCACGTGTGTCGAGGCGACACGTAGGTAAATGATCGTTTGTCCTCCCACTTTCGATTGTCGTCGGGCGTTGCATCCTCGGTGGAAAAGAATAAGTGGGTGCAGGACTGTTGAGTAATTGGAACATGACCTCTCCCAACCCCCGCTCACCCTAAATGGTCAGCGGAAACGAGTCTCTCGGGGAGGAAGCTCCTAGAGGACTCTTGAGTAATTCGTCGCCCAGGATGCTGACTTGGATGCATTTCGAGTTACGCGGCGTCCTACCGACCAATCACGTTCCAATGCATTTACATCGTTCTTGTACTTTCGTTCGCGCTTCATTGTCCACCCACGAAGATTTATGCTAATCCGATTCTCGATGTCGGAAAACCTAAGGAGTGTCGAATGCAGGATATTGCAAATAATTCGTTATATCGTTAATCGTTACATTCACTCTTCTCTTCTCTTCTTAAGTGAGTCTTCCGAAGAAAAGTCTAATCTTTGTGCTATCGATTCGCACATTATGGAGATAAAGTGAATTATTTTATGAACTTTATGAGGAATGAGGATGTTTAACTTTGATGAAGATGTCGCTTGACTTTTGTCACTCTTGACAATAAATTAAGGAAAAGTGACAAGTGTCTGATTTTATTTCTTTTCTTATGCAACTGATAGTAAAGTTTTATCAGGAATCTATGTCGAAGAAAACTTGTGTATGTGATTTATTTTCTCAACTTCTCAAAAGTAAAATTTTAATTACATGCATTCTAATTTTTATCTGTAGAATAAAAAGAAAGTGTACGAAAAGATAGTTGATTTGCTTACTGATAATCAAATTGTAAATAAATTTGTGTAACAACCCTTGTTTTATAAAATGAAACTTTTCGCAAATTATCACAGGTATTCTTCGATCAGAATGAATCCAGAAATAATATGTTTACAATGATTTAAAGAACAATTATGAATTATTCAACTAAATTTCGATGAAGAGGTTTTTTTTTGGTTTTACGGTCCAATACAAAAAAGCGATTTTAGGTGTCAAGCGTCGTATATGTGACTTTGCTTCTCAATGTTTCGGCACACAATACGGACCTTCATCAGGAATTAAACATTTCTCTAAAATTATGTGATATTTTAATAAGACTTGCCAACAAACACTTGCGGTATGCGCGCGGTTATTGCCATTTTTGCTAATTTTCTCCCTTATTTCATACCCATTTTTTAAATAAAAATGTAGGGTAGAAGTACCATTTGTGACCATGTTTGTTTCATTTATAGAATATCTACATAATTATTTTAAGTACTAAGTTGTATTAAACTGAAAAGGGCTCAAATAGGCGATTACACTCGGATGGGGGCCGCTGTACTAGATAGAGTGCATTTATCAGCTTTTAAGCTGGCTTCAGTCTCGAAATAATCTTAATAAGCATAAATTAGTTTACCCGTATTTTGTACTGCTTACATTGAGATTCGCGGTAGCGAATCGCCGTGAAAAAAGAGCCTGAAAACCCATACGAGTAAAAAAATCTGCCACGAAAGACAAAATGCGAAAAAAGGAAGAAAATCGCTATCGGAAATTATTATCTGTAAGATAAATGATTTTGAATAGTGAAAGGGAAATATCTCAAACAATTCATGCGACATCTTGATCAAACTTGGTGGGTAAATAAAATCCAGTAAAGTACGAAAATTCTGTAAGTTTAGAAGATATTATTTGAAAATTGGAGAAATGAACTATATTCGATTATCCAAAAAAAGGGCTCACATAAAGTCATCTGCAGGCTGTAATTTAATCCAAATGATTATGAAACTTTGACAATAACATCTCATTTCACGATTTGACATATCAATCAGGACGAAATAAATTCGCAATGGTATCCGTTGAAAAACGAAATATTGAAAGCGTGATTTTTTAAATGCAGACCATGGTATAGCTTACACGCTTTCACCAAATGAACTCAAACTTTTTTTAGACCGATGTCATCAGATTCTCAGAGCAGTTTCAATGAATTTAAAATACATTGATTTATATTGAAAATTTTTCACTTTTTAGTCATTTTTACTCATTTTTGAAGGATTTCTAACATGTAGACGCACCTGCAGCCAATACCAATCGATTGATTTCGACGAAACTTTGCATAAATATAGTAAATAAGGTGTACATATGTCGCTTTTTTAGAAAAAAGTGATCCACAAATATAACACAGTGTTAGGTTCGAATTTATAAAAAAAATAACAATTTTCGAAATATGCAGATATAAACCCATCATCGGCAAAGTTTTACTAATTTTTTACCAGTTTCCTGGAAAAAAACTGTTCACAATAATCATTTTTCAATTTGAATAAGACTCATTGAAAATTGGAGAAATCCGTCGACCCCAAAATGAAAAGAATGCTTAAGAAAAAGTCGACTGTAGATGACAATTTTATTCTAATGTTGCCCGAAAAATTTATTACTGTATGTATGTGGATTTGTTATTATCGCGCGAAAATTAATGAACTCCCACCAAAAAAACTATGTGTGAAAAAATTCCGCCAAGCACATGACTATTAATATTTTATTTACTTATTTTAAGGGTAATCAAAGTTGTGAAATCAAAAAATGAGGCCAAGTAAGAATGGTAGAAAATTTATAAATATGAGTGTTTTTTAATGCAAGGGATTAGTTCAATTAATCAGTTTATTAAATAATTTTTTAGCTTGATAAAAAAATAGTTCAATAGTGTAAATTTTCGAATTTGAAAACTCATTTCTAGCATCTAGTCGTAGAAATTTGAGAAGATTTCTCCCTAGTTGGATTTCCAATTATTTAATTTTGATTATATTGAATAGTTCAAAAAGTTCCATACAGAAAAATATTCTCTTGAATTAAACAAATCCTTTCTTTAACATAATTTCATTCATTTGACCAAACATAACTGAAAAATGAAGACAATCATTTTAAAATAAAGGAGAATTTTCATTGGGACATAACATTATTTCTTTGAATCAAAGAAACTTTTCTCTGACTGAGAAAATTTTCCTTCTGAGTGTCATTTTAATTTGAAGATTGAGGGATTGAAATTGAAAATATTACATTGACATTTTTTATTTGTTCAATTTTTCAATTCAGAGCGTGTCAAACTGAAATCTTGAAAAAAAAAACAAGTTTTTAATGAAAATGCTACAGTTTTTTTAGGTATTTGATTTTGATATTTCGTATTTAGAAATGATAACAATTTACAGTTGTATAATTTTTGCATAATTTGAAGTTTGAATTCATCAACCTGGACCACTGAAGGTATGATTGATATTTTTATTTGTGAATGATTATAATTTTAAGCTACAAAAGCTTAAAAAAAATTACGTAACAACCTAAGAAATATCATTAACATAATGAACTTCTAGGTTACCTTTGCAACAAATTTTAGAACATCCTCTTTTTAATTAATGTAAAGCTAAGTATGTCAATTTATATGAAACACTAATATTAGAAAAACTGAAACAAGACTAGTAAAAATTTTTTTAATGTCAAATGCCATATAAGCTATTAAGATAATTTGGAGGGACCACTTCAGCTATTTAATATCGGCAAGGCTCAAATCGATCCTTTCAAATTCCTTTTTTATTAGAATGCTCTTTCTGTCGGAAACATCAAAAGACTTAGTCACATTTGACAAATTTTTTTCCAGAAAAAATAGAAGACAAAAAATGTAACAAATCAATCGCAGGCTTAAATTTGGAATATATGACAATTTTACTATCGAGTTTCTTATTTTTAAGAACGAAATGAAATCCACTTTCTTATGAATACTTTTATGTGCTAAAATAGAACACAAAAAACTCATAAATCAAAATAGACTCCTAACTACCAGCTTTTACGGTCCATTAGAGACAAACGTACAATAAGTGTATAACAAAAAAAAGAGGGAGAAAAAGGAGTCAACCAAAACATTTATTGTACATTTATCTCTAATGATACGACAAGGGGGTAGTTGGAAGTCTATTTTTGATTTGTCAGTATTTTTGTGTTCTATTTTTGTACATAAAAATATTCATAAGAAAGTGGACTTCATTTCGATCTTTAAAAAAATTTTATCAGAGTGACATTGAGCTCAAGATTTGTTCCAATCTGCAGGGTTACCTAATACCATTAAAATTTCATTTAATTGAGGCGTTACTACTTCACTAAATTTACCCACACATGTCTATTTTTATTTAAATATTGTCAAAAATATTGATGAAGTTAGCAATTTTTAGAAATGTGTTTCTCTTGATTATTACGTTTTTCTATTAGAAAAATAGAATAATCTGAATAGATAGGTTCTAAATCAACTTACAATCTAGTTTCTGTTAAGAATTGGTTTATTCAAGTTTCGTTTTCTTTCTCTAACGAATATTATACTTTGATATTTGAGTTAAAATTTTCAAAAGCGTTTGTTTTCTTATAATTTAGCATACTTCCTTTTCCAGTGAATGGGTAAAATACAAGCGACATCCTTTTGTTGGGCCTTCAGTTTTTCAATTCAAAGAAAAGAAATGGTTCTCTAAACTAAACCGGAGTCAAAACCACATTCATAATGACACTCGACGTTTCGTCTGGCATAAATGTAACAGAATGAGACCACCCACGCTCAGACACGAATCCTAAACGAGGAACAATATGTAACAGTTCCTTCACGGCTGTCGTGCGAAATCAGGGATTAGTCACCTGAGAGACGAGGATGAGCCAGACGAATATATTATTTCGACTCTGGCTCATTTATACATTGTGAAACTTTCATCTGCTTCTTTGCAATTCATTTCAATTTCACCCGCTCTAAATTTAAAGTCAGAGCACATCCTGTATACCTAAATTTACTTCACAAGAAGTAGAAACGAGACACAATTAGAAGTCGATTAGGATTATAATAGTATAGTACCTTGCATAACTAGGGAGAGATCTTTCCATTTCTACGACTCAAGAATGTTACCAGCACGAGCTGTGGAAAAGTGCTGCTAACATTCCCGAGTCGTAGAAATTTGAAAAGATCTCTCCCTAGTTGAGCAATATACTATACTATGACAATTTCAAACGACTTTTAATGGTGTCTCGTTACTTTCTTTCCATTTCTAAGACGAGGGAAATGTTTTCAGCACGAGCCGTAGACAAGTGCTGATAACATTTCCGAGTCGCAGAAATTTGAAAAGATCTCTCCCTACTTATGCAATATACTATAATATGACGATCTCAATCGACCTTAAATTGTATTTCGTTACTCTCTTTCCATTTCTACGACGAGGGGAATGTTTTCAGTACGAACCGCAGACAAGTGCTGCTAACAATCCCGAGTCCTAGAAATTCGGAAAGATCTCTCCCTAGTTATGCAATATACTATACTATGCAAGTCTTGATCGACTCTTAATAATGTCTCGTTTCTCCCTTTCCATTTCTACGACTCGGGAATATTATCAGTACGAGCCGTAGACAATGCTGATAACATTCTCGAGTCGCAGAAATTTGAAAAGATCTCTCCCTAGTTATGTAATACATTATACTATGGCCATTTCAATCGACTTTTGAATGTATCTCGTTTCTCTCTTGCCATTTCTACGACAAGGGAAGTGTTTTCAGCATGAGCCGTAGACAAGTGCTGGTAACTTTTCCGAGTCGTAGAAATTTGAAAAGATCTCTCCCTACTTATGCAATATACTATAATATGACGATCTCAATCGACCTTTAATTGTATTTCGTTACTCTCTTTTCATTTCTACGACCAGGGGAATGTTTTCAGTACGAACCGCAGACAAGTGCTGCTAACATTCCCGAGTCGTAGAAATTCGGAAAGATCTCTCCCTTGTTATGCAATATACTGTACTATGTGAGTCTTAATCAACTCTTCATTGTGTCTCGTCTCTCTATTTAAATTTATACGACGAGGGAAATGCTTTAAGCATGAGCCATAGACAAGTGCTGATAACATTCCCGAGTCGTAGAAATTTGGAAAGATCTCTCCCTAGTTCTGCAATACACTATATTATGACAATTTCAATCGACTTTTAATTGTATCTAGTTTCTCTTGTTCCATTTATACGACTCGGGAATGTTGTCAGTACGAGCCGCAGACAAGTGCTGATAACATTCCCGAGTTGTAGAAATTTGGAAAGATCTCTCCCTAGTTATGCAATATACTATACTATGACAATTTTAATCGACTTTTACTTGTATCTCGTTTCTCTTCTTCCATTTATACGACTTGGGAATGTTGTGAGTACGAGCCGCAGACAAATGCTGATAACATTTCCGAGTCGTAGAAATTTGGAAACATCTCTCCTTAGTTATATGCACAGAACCAGTAATCCAAGCAACACGATTGACTGCCGACCAGGAGTTGACGTACTGTTGACATACGGAATGCGAATTTAGCTTTAGCAGTTCGAACAACCTCCGTAGGCGGTGACACTTTCTGATATACCATCCCCACTACAAATATCGATCTTTAAAAATACATGACTATCACCAAAACGATATTCAAACACTAAGCTGATCATAAGCCATATTCTGTCACTGAAGTCGTTTTTCTGCTCCCTAGGGAGTAGAAAGTACTTTCTACTCACACCACTCGAGAAGTGAGTTTGTGGTTCCTCTCCACAGGAATGAAATGGGCTGAAATCATTGAAGCGTTATGCAAGAATTTAATTACATATAAGTTTATTGGGGTTTAATTCAGGGTGTATTCAAAGGAAATTTTAATACCGCCCGATGGGCGATTTGGGCTACAAAAAAGTCATTGAAGTTGCAGTTTTCGAAAAGACCTCGAATAGGTGAAAAGTGATTGCAGAGATATATGGACAATCTTTTGTGTAATAATTCAGTTTTTCAATTAATTTCTTTTTGAAAATGTAAATACTTATATAAATATACATATTATTTAATACATATTTCATTTAACACTGCCATTTTGTTTAACATTGCTCCTTAAAATATATCCTGATTGAATTAATAAGGGATATTTTTTCGAAAGAACTTTGACAACAAATGTTAAAAATCTTCTTTGGTTATTTCTTGTACCTAAATTAAGAAATTGTTCTCTTCTATGTTTTATTTATACAGTTACATTTTGGACAATATTCTGAAGAATATCTCTTATGATGTTTTCGATAAATTGAATAAAAACTATACATATCATTTTTCATACAGAAAGTGTTTCATGTAGAAATTCAAACTGACGAAAACACCGATTTGAGACTGTCCAAGTATTACGTAAGCACTTTTCAGGTGATTTTGAACCCCACTCCCCCTCTCATGTAAGCAAGAGTAAGCACTTCCTATATCCTCCTTCCTTAATATTACGTAAAATTTGCTAGACCTTCCCTCCATTTTTTCGCTGAAAACATATTTTCTTAAATGAAATCAGAAAACATTATTTTATTTTAATGCAATAGCATTTATTTTATCATAAACAACAATGACTCCGTATACTATTATATTTTGTAGAATTTTCAAATAACGCAACGTAGAACTTTCTGAAAAAGTAGAAGGAACAGATTATGTTTGTTTAAATTTTTGGTATACAATTAAGAAATCTTATACCTAAGAACTATTAAAGAACTAACCCGGAAAACCTGGATTTGTCAGGGAATCTTTATTAAGCTGGAGAAACATGGAAATATCAGGGAATTTTCTCAAGCACACTAAAATTATTTTAAAATTGTAATATAAAATTAAAATTACAATGATTTTTTATTTGTGAAAGTAGCTTTTGTAGTACTGGATTTATACTGATTCAAGTCAAGCTTCTTTCTATCATTTTCACTATTCTCAGGAAAATATCATTTATTAAGAGTATTAATACATTAAATATGCACTAAATTTTATGTATGAAGATAGTATAAAAATTTGTTCCAATTATTATTATTCAAATTCATTTACCCTAGGATTAAATTCAAGAAATTATTAATTTACTGTTTCTAGTATTATTAATTTATTTAGTTATTCGATGGTGTTAATATATTCGAAAATGTTCTGTAGTCATTAGTCAAAACTTCCTAAATTAAATACATTAATTAATGAAATTCAAAACAAGATTAATTTTCTACAGAAAAAGACAAAATTCCAAGAAAATAGTCAAATTTTCAGTCACGGAGATTAATTTTCATCTAAAAAGATGAATCTTCAAAAAATAAATTTATAACAAAATAATTCAACTTTTAACCAAGTAGTTGAATTTCAAATAAAAAAAGAGGAATTCTCAACAGAAAATTTAATAGTTGCTATTACAACGATAAAAGATTTTAAACCAAAAGCGCTTGAATTTAACAAAAGAGACGTATTTTCAACAGAATAGTTGAATCTTCAAACAAAAAAGATCACTCTTTAACCAAACTGTTGCATTTTTATCCAAAACCAAAAAGAGTAATTTTCCACCAAAAGACAAAAATTTTCACTAAAATAAGGGAGTTTTCAAATAAATACTTGAATTTTAGGCTAAAGAGGATCAATTTTCAACTTAAATGATGAATCTTTATCCAAAAAAATGAGTTACACTGAACAACAAAAATGACCTATGTATTGCTGAATGCGAAATACCATTTCCAAAGTATTTTTCAACGCTGAATACGAATCTGAACTCCAATTTTTTTGCTTTCAGGTGTAGTTTAGTAGATACTTGCAAATAAATTTTTCAATAACAAATTTATTAAAAACTTTTTTAGGGGTCCAAACGAACATTTTTCGGACATAGGGCCAAATTTATTCATTTTTTATGCATAACAATAATTTTAAAGAGCTCAAAATTTCCTACCCTAGGATTTTTTGGGTCGCTGATATTGATTCTGAAGTCAAATTTTCAAAATTTAAAATGGATGATCCAATATGGCGGACCTTATGCACAATTATTTTCAGTCAAGAAATTTAGTGTGATAACTGAAAGTTAGTAACTCTGATGTTTTTTTGGGGCACTGATAACGAATCTGAAGTCAAAATTTCAAGCTCTTTAATGGCTGAGCTAATATGGCGGACCATAAGTAAAAAAAGTGTTTTTATCTTCATGATATTGGATCAGTTATTTGGAACTTTGACTTCAGATTTGTTATCAGCGACGCAAATACTCAAGGGTTAGTAATTTTCAGTTATGACACTGAGTTTTTTGATAATTAAAAAATGTTGTTTATAATATATATGATCCGCCATATTGAATCAGCCATTTTGAATTTTTCAAATCTGACAGGGATGCAGATTTTGTATGAGATCTCAATAACGGATTATCTGAATCCAAATTTCTTTTCACATATTGTTCAACATAAAATAATACAAAAATTGGGCCTTAGTTCATATTAGAAAACTAAATACATATTAAATAAAATGAAGCACATTCAATTATTGGTAATTTTTTTTCATTTTTTAATAGAGTTTTTAAGTTTATTTCAAGAGCCGTCATAGCTATTATAAAAAAAGGTGATATTTGAAATCTGTATTAAAAAAACACATGATCTGTTGAAATACACCTGATAGCGAAAAATAAAGGGCTGATTCGTTTTCAGCGTTGAAAAATACTTCGGAAATGGTATGTCCCACTCAGCGAGGACATAGGTAATTTTTGTAGTAGCTGACCTAGTAGTTGAATTTTTAACCAAAAAAGATAAACCTTCAACGAAAAATGTAATAGTTGATATCTCAGCCAAAAAAGATTCAAATTTTAAATCAAAAACAATTGAATTTATTCAAAAAAGGCGAATTTTCAACATAATAGTTACATACTTAATTAAAACAGATTGATTATCAAACAAAAAGGCGCCTTTTTAACCAAAAACATCAATTTTCAAACAAAAAAGAAGAATTTTCAACAGAATACATAAATTTCCAATCAAATAGTCGATGTTTTGACTAAAAAAGCTACATTTTTGACCGAAAATGGGATAGTTAAATTTTTAGTTAAAAAAATTTAATTTCCAATAAAAAAATGAATTTTTAACAAAGTAGTTCTACTCTTAACCAAGTAGCTCCATTTTCAACAGAAAAAGATGAATTCTCAACAAAAAATATAATAGTTGAAATTTCAACAAAAAAATATGAATTCTAAACGAAAAATGTAATGAAATGCTTTGAATTTGAAAGTGTGTAGAGTCGATTGCTTCAAAAAATGCAGTATTTAATACATACTTCAATGACTCCTGATTAAGTAAAATAATACCGGGAAAAATCTAGAAATACCTAAAAAAACTTGGAATTGACAGAAAATGTTTTGATTGCTCTTTCCTTTGCCCTAACTAACTCATAAGTGGTGGAATGATGGCCGTGTGTAATTTATCTAACCCAAGAATTTAAGAAATCATCGTAGCACACCTAAGTGGATCCGAAATGTAAGATGTGTTCTCGATTCCCGCTGCGGTGATAATGTATTTACGCATATACAAGAGTACATCGCATAAATAACTTCCCTAACTAATATAATCGATAAAGCGGCGCGTTATATCGGACTCAGTGACCACCCATGAACGATTTATCTGTGGCAGATCAGGCCCATCGAAGGGTCCAGGCTCCAGTGGTCCAGAGGATTCGTGGATCGATCGCGAAGTATCGTTCACGGCTTAACAGACAACAAGATGTATATCTTTGACCAGGGCGCGGGAGCTGAGCGGGGGTAACTCAATTTGTAGTTACAAACGAGAATAATATGATAATGCAGAACGTTGCCTGATTCACATTCTACCTTAGCTTTGTCAGCGCCGTTCACTTTGGAGCAGGCAACCCCCCGCCTGGGCACTGTCATTTGTTCACGTCCATCAATACGTCCAGATATGTACACTGTATCCTTGTGATTTGAAACCCGGTCAATATTTTCAACTTCGAATAACCCCAGATGAAACTTCTTGACCTGAGGAGAGACAACGAGGTTGATACTGATGAACAGGGCTGAGATAAGGTGGAGGATGCATCATTGATCTTTGAAAAAGTCAACTTTCTTAAGTTGTTGCTTCTGGAGTTATCAATATCGTTCCACACTGTGGTCATGTGTGAGTAACAATTTATTCATTTTTAACCCAATGGCCTAGAAAAATTCGATTACAATGTATTCAAAATATATGTAACTCTTGACTGTAGAGTCTACAGTTAAGGGCAGTATGAGTAGGTCTACTGTGTATGGTAGACCTACTCATACTGCCCTCACTTAAACTTTTCAATACTCTCTACTTCTCTTTATGTTGTCAACCCACACAAATCTTCACCTAATTCACCCTGCAGTCCCTCCCACATTTTTACTACCTCCTTCTCTCTCTTTCCTAATTTTTACATTTGTTTCAATTGACACCCTATTTGCATGTTCTCGATTACTTACCTCTAATTTACATCCCTCGATGAGAAAGAAACAATTTTTCACTTTCACTTATAGTCTCTACCTTACACTTCCTTTTCTCAGTGCCACCAAACAACTTCCCGCCCTCTAATCATTTTCCCGACCTCCGTAACACCACACCTTTCTCAACATGACTCACACTGCACTACCTCATATATTTACCATCTCCTTTTTTCACCCTGCCCCCTCTCACACACTTTTACCTTCTCCTCCTCTTTCTTTCCTTCTCTTACATTTTCTTTAACCTCAAACCTCAAACCTCAAACTTTCTGCTTCTCTTCACCTCCCTTTTTGTCTCCTTGGCCCCGACCTCACTTCTTCTGTTCTCTTCTTTCCTCTTCTTGCACTCCACCACTATCCCATCATCGTTTACTGCTCACTTTATCGATTGCTCTCTTCTTTCACTCTTCTTCTCTTTTAACCTCTCGCGAGCTCACGATGTCTTTTTCTTTTTCCAACTTTTCGACTCTCCTTTCAACCATACTTGCACCTCTTTCTCCGTCTCGGCCAGCATGTCACACATACAGGTATATACCTCTTCCTTTTCTAGACCTTTCCTTCTCATTATCTGTTCTTTGCTTCTCCTTGAACCCATTTTTAATCATACCGTATCTTCATTCCACTACCATCCTTCTATATTCGTCAGTTTCTCTTTTGTCTTCTCCTGATCTAGTTCTTTCTCTGTATCCTAGTTCCTTCTCCATTCCAATCTCAGTTTTCATATCTCCTGTTGAACTTACTTATCTTTTCACCCGACAAAAATCTAGGAACATTACCTCCCGTTTCTTCCTCCTGTTCGTTCTCCTCCTTATCCTCGACATTGTCTCTTGAGTCTGCTTCTTCTTGTCTTTTCCTCCTCTTCCTCTGCCATATCCCCCTCCCCCGTCAATTCCTCTGTTGTCTCCTCCTGTTCCGGGCGTTTTTTTCTACGCAGATTTCCTTTCACTTCCACTCTCAATTTTCATATTCCCTGCTGCAATTCACTTATCTTTTCCTCAAAGAATTTTCTATCTTCTCTCCCCTGCTGTAAAACTCTGTAGGTATTTACCAAAGAAAACTAATATACCTTAATTTTCATGTAGGATAAGAATGTAAAAATGAATGCTGATTCCTTCAAAAATTTGAAGGATTTTTTTAAAAAGGAATTTTTTCAAAACTTGAGTGTTCGGAACTGGAATGGATATTAAGGTATTGAATGAATATTAGTTAAATAGTGAAGGCACACCTAAAAGCTGATAAGCATACCCAATCTTTAACGGCCTTCATCCGCATCTAACCGGCACAGTTGCTGCTCAGCTTTGATGATCGAACGAGAAGCTTTAAACATTGCCATGTGTCAATGCGAATGTGGAAGTTTTTTGAAAAAAATATTTTGTTTCGTGAAAAAATTTTTTAATATGAATGTGACTGATTAGGGACCATGTCTATTGGTGCTAATGTTGAAGTTTCTTCAAAAGCTGCAAGATACTCTTTTTCCAGTGGAAAAATAAGTTCAAAATCGGAAAATACCAGCGTGACAAAATGTTATTGTGAGTTTCCAAAGCATGGAAAACTAATAATATTTTTGATTCAAGCAGTTTTCTAGCAGAAGCATTTTTGTGAGATATTATTCCTTTGAAAAAATCATTAACACATTTCGGATTTTTCTTTAAAATGGATTATTGAGAAAAATTTGAGATTTTATGAATATAAAATGTATTTTTTATGAAGGGTTGCGCCGACAGACTTTTGACCGTCGGCGGCGTTATGAGTATTTTTGATCGGCGGCGGTGCGGCGCGGTGCGGTGGCACAACCGTCTCATTTCATAAAAAGTTTTATCATATCTGGATTTACAGGTGTTATTTAGAATTTTTTCTCTGGAGTAATTAATTTTTGTTACTGTTTATAATTGACTTATAATTGAAGTACACCCTAATTCAACGAAATTTCATTAAATTATTCGAAGAAATGAATAAATTTAATTTAATAGAATTTTAATTATTTCGAGAGAATTAAAAAAAGATAAGTATTTCAGGATCATTTAAGAAATTGATGAAATTGTTGATAATCCAAGAGATATCAATTGAACTGTACACTGCCCTGTAAAAGTTTTCGACCACCACTTCTTTGATGACTGATTAATCATGTATGAAGTGAGCGCAGGATGAAACCATTTTGTTTATTATTCACGTAGATATAGCAAAAATACTGTAAAATTAAATGTTTTTTCAAATTTTCAATAACTTTCGTAATAATCAATATTTTTTAATGTTCTTGGGCTCATTTTGAAGCTATCTTTCCACAGTATCGCAACAGTTTATGAGCATAAATCAAGAAAAAATCTTATCACAGTGCAAGATTTTGAAGTTGTAACAAAAAAATTGGAAAAATTTAAAAACACCTCATTTGTAGACAAACAAAAATAAAAGTTAAATAAATTATACTTTGAAGGAATTTTTGAAGAAACTTCATAGTTACACGTTTCATATATTTACAAAAATATCGTTTTTACCACAAAGAATATTGCAATTTTTCCAACTTTTTTGTTACAACTTCAAGTTTTTGCACTGTGATATTTACTTAAAGTACAGACCAATCGGCTTCAACCTGGGCTCACTTTATACGGCAGTGTAAGTGAGTACTAAGGCCAAATAATCTTTAATCCCATTCAAAATTATTCAAAAAGGATGACCAGAATTCAAGGGAATTGAATAGAATTCAACCAAACTCAATGAAATTAAAATAAATACAATAGAACTCTGATGCATTACAAAATAATATTCACTTTGATTTAAGATACAGCTTGTGTTCTTTTTTCAATAATTTCAAATCGACTAAGTCTGAAAACTCCCAATGAAAGTGTGAAAAATTCACTAATGACTCGTAATATCCCAATAATTTGAAAAAAAAAACAGTTATAGTAATTTATCTAATAATAATAGCAGTATTAGTTCCGGAGTTAAGGCAGCTGTAAAGTTGATACATTAACACCATTTAGTAAGATGACCTCTATTCTATCATGATTTAGTAATGTAGGAAACAAGATTATAAAAATTGAAGTAAAAGTAAAAATCAGTTCTCTTGTAAAAAAAACTTTCGAATTACTTTTGTTTCAAAATAATTGAATTGCCGTACATGAATAAAAAAATTAAAAAATTTCAAATTTGTAAAGGAAACTACTGAAAACCAGCAATTTGAGACGCGCAAAAATGTTTTTAAAGCACCGTAGCATTGTGGACGCTAGGCACTCCTCGTACTAACTAGCAAAATTTTTAATTGTATTGTTTCTTGGAAACGTTGCGAATGTTACTAATTCTTCGAAATATTCCAAAAACAGAAAGTAGTTTTGAATTATGTATAGTATAACGCAGAGCACTTTATAATCAAGATAAGTTGGTTGGTTGGTTGGTTGGTTGGTTGGGAAGCCCCGATAGGGATAACAACTGGCGCTCAAACTATAAAGCCCATTGTGCCACACCCTTATCAGTTCGCTCCTAGTGGTTGACTATAGACCTCTTGATGAAGCCCAAGATGACGGCATCACAATGAAATGAGACCCAAGGATTTGTTGCCTGAGTCTGGCAAGTGCCGGGCACTGGCATAGGATATGCAGGGATGTCTCATCATCTCTACCGCGTTTCCTGCACTCTGTCATGGGACATAGCCCCATTTTGTGCTTGTGATAGTTCAAGTGGTTGTGCCCAGTGAGCGTCTGAACTACTAACCTTAAATTTTCGTTGGGCCACCTCAGGGTTTCCCTGGCTCTGTCCATCCTGTACGTATATCCCAGGATGGCCTTCGCCTGTCGGCAACCCTGGGTTTGTTCCCAGTACTCTCTGTGCTAAACCAGTTTTTAATGTCCGTCCCGATGCAGCAAGATGCTAGTCCTAAAGCTGGTTCTGGGCCGATATATTCACGTACTGCACCACTCTCTGCCAGCAGGTCCACGTTTTCGTTACCCCTGATCCCTGCATGACCAGGAACCCATATGAGAGTCATGTATATGACTAACTATTCATACTCTTTCCTGCAAGTTGGTTTAATGCCTTTTTGCATTCTTAAACCAGTCCTGATGTTATGCCTGGTTTTCCAACTGTCGCTAGTGTCGCTTGGCTGTCTGAGCAAATTGTAATCTGCCTGTCAGGCATGTGTTCTTTTAGGAGTATTTTAGTGCAGTGATGGAGAGCCAGGACCTGCGCTTGATAAACGGTGACATGTTATCCGCGTGGATTTCCTATCCCCCTCCTTCCTGCACTCTCGTAAACTTCTGCTCCTGATCCCCCCTTCTCCTTTCGAGCCATCTGTGTACCATATTCGCCTCTGGAGTAGTGGGTTACCATTTGCTTTCCACACATCCCTATTTGGGATGACGACGCGCAAAGCCCTGGTGAAGTTGAAGCATTTTGTTATTCTATCCTGCCTCATACGTGGACTTGGTAGTGTACCGATGTCACTTGGGAGCCTAGTATGCTTAGTCCCTCAAGTCCATTCATCTGCTCTTGCCAGTCGGCTCACCGCACAAGCCACCCCGCCGTTGATCGCAGCGTGTAAGGGCTCTTCGCAGAGCATGTAGCTTATCGTCGCCGTGGCCGTAGTCCTTATGATTCCCGTCACTTCCCTGACCGCTAGCGTTTGAAATCATCTCAGACTATCCTGCATCGTTTTGAGTGTTGCTCTTGGTCACCAGACCACGGCCACGTATACGAGCTTTGGTTTTAGGTCAGCGGATCATTTATCATCATAGGCCAGGCAATCATTTCAGGTCTTCAAGCCCATGTCAGACCTAAAGCTCTCCTGCACATCAAAAATGCCGTGACGAATCTTCTGCATTGCCCAACTGGTTTCGACACGCATTTGACGCAGCATGCTTTCTATCCAGCTTACTAGCTGGTTTGGTTTGCCACATCTCAAAGTCTTTCGGCAAATGATTTCCGAAGGGGAATTGCTGAAAGCACCTTCTATGTCCAAGAAGGTTCCCATAGCGTACCGTCTCTGTTTAAGCTGCTACTCCACTTTTGTTACAACAGCACGGAGTGCAGTTTTCACAGAGTAACCTGTCTGAAAGGCGTGCTGCTCTCTATACAGTGGAGAGGCTAAAAGCATCTCATCCCTGATATATCTTGCGACCATCTTTCCTAACGTCCTAAGGACGCTAGAGAAACAATACTCGCCCTGAATGGTGTTGCAGGGGGGGGGGCAACACCTTTCATTCCCTTTTGTAAGAGCATTGGATAAACTTTATCCGCCCCTGGTGGTTTAAAGGGGTGGAGGGATCCGGTGGCCAATTTCTCCTACTTTATATCCGCGACCTATGCAGCGGAATGCCAGTCGGCCTTCTTCCTCTCCTGGTCCCAACAATCCTCCTTCCGGTCGGTTTGTCTTCGTTGAAAACCTGGTAAGTGAACTTCCATCAGGTGGTTCAGGGTTCATTCTTCGTCTTCGGCAAACTCGCTGTCTTCGAGCCTCGTCAGCCCCTGGCGAGCCTCAAGATCTTTTGCCAGAAACTCATAGAGCCTCACTGCCTCTGAAATATCTTTAGCTTCCTCGCAAAAGACCCGCTATTTTTCTCCATACGTTCATACGTTCTTATGTCCTTCTTGTATTCATTCTGAGCCATTTTGTAGCTGTCCCAGTCTGAAGACAGTTTGGTTTTGTTTACCCTATTGTACATTGCTCTAGTCTTCTTACGTAGCTTCTCAAGGTGGGAGTTCCACCATTCTGCTCCTTTCCTAAACTTGCTTGTACTTGTAGAGTAATTTTTCTCATATGATGTAATCAAAGCCCTCCACAGAAAATCTGCAGCATGTATTCCTGGGACTTCTGATCTTTGAAATCGCTAGTTTCCTTAGGATCAACTTAAATATGATATATTTGTGGTCCAAAAGAGATTCCTCGGCGGAAACTCTCTAGCCCACTACCTTGCTCCTCAGTTCTTTAGAGCATACAGTCAGATCGAGACACTCACTCCTGTTTTTGTTCTGGAATGTAGGAGTATTACCTCGAAGTATCTCCAGCTCAGTACCCGTTGAGTATTCCAATGAATCTCTTCTCTCTCTCTATGGCGAGAGTTTGCATCACAACCCAACAGCAGAGGAATCCTGTTCTCTTGTCAGTGCCGAATGAGAACCTTTACGTCTCTAGGAGGTGGGGCCCCCTCAGCGTCGTCCGGAAACTAAATAGAAGCGATATACACCTCTAATCTTCCTCGGCTTTTACCCCTAAGCCTCTCCTCACTAATGGCGAGGTCCCTGGAGCAGAACTTAGGTACCACGATCGCATCCATACCTTTGATGACTATGCATACCCTCGGTGTTTTTTCGCGTGGACCCTTGTACATGGAGCCATACCCTTCTAAGCCACTAATCCTTTTCCGGTACAATCAGGGTTCCTGAATTAGGGCTATGTCTGTATGCACCACTGCTATACGCCTGGCTCAAACCATCGAGGCGCCTTTGCTATGGTTCAGATTTATCCGCATCACTAAGACTTCCGTTTCAGCCATTGATCGACTGATTCGTTGCAACTCTGGATCACCTCCTTGAGCTTAAACATTGGTGTTCTCTCCACCAGTCAATCCCTCGACCAGATGTTGTCCAGCTCTTTTAGAGCTGGGCAGGCATTAGGATAACCCGAGGTGACGACAACTCTCACCAGGACCTTTCTCGCCATCTGTGCAAAAATATGGCCCTGTTTTTCCAGAGACTTTGGCCGTTTCAACTTTCCACTCGGGTGAGTATTTTTACAGTACTTCTTCCTTTTGCCTATAAACCGAGCAGGAGGAGTGGCTCCAGATGTTCGATGCTTATCCAGGGCCCAGTTCCACCATTTGGTCTCACGAGTAGCTAGGAAGAATAAAGAATACCCTTGCAGAGCCCCGCTTTTAGGGTCAAGGTCTAGATACTAAAGGATTCGACCTGATGTCCCAAAGTCTCCGTTTAGACACCTTGTTTGAGACCCTGCTATATCCGCCTCGATTGAGGAGGGCAAGCTGGGGTGTCAAAGGATTTGGTGTGTCATTCAGCCCTGGACACGGCGATCACATCTTGGCTTGAGAGCATGAGAACTCGCGCCCTCCATATTCCAGGAGGCTTTGTCATTTACCCCCTGGAAGGATCACTCCTCAGTTCAAGTCCCGCAGACGAGAACCCTTCAGTTTCCTAGAGCAGCCACACCTCGCGATATGGTTCCTCTAGTTCTTTTTCTCCAGGTCTGTCGTCCAATTAGACCCTGAAGCCCTTCCATCAACTGCAAGGTCTCGTGATCCCTAGGGAAGAATTATTAAGATAATCTATATAACTATTTTTCCTAATAAGCTATTATCTGGTTATGAATACAGTTAGCAATTCTTCAATAACATCTTTAAAAAATAATAAAGGTTGTAGTAGTTAATAAAAAGTAATTCTGTCAAAAAATTCGTGAAAAAATTAATATAGTTCGAACCCAGTGATATTTCAATTCAGAAGCACCTAAAATTATGATTCATGGAAGAGTAGTTTCCAATATCTTATGCAATCCATAATTTAATGAAAAATTGCTTTCGAATCAACTACAGAAAATAATTTGGCTACGTGAAACACGGAACAGAAGAAAGTAGCAAACATTTTTGTATTTACTGACAATTTACTTTTAATCCATCACTTTGTCAGCTCGTTAAAGTTTTTTAACAGCCAAGATGCTGAACTTTCAACTTAGTTTGTATAAGTAGACAAAAAGTAGCCTTAAGGCATAATTTATTGCGACATAATTTGTTACAATGGGTTATTCGCGAACATAATTAACCATGATGCCAAAATTGTACTACTAGGATGTAATACCTTTCGATTTTTATTAATCGATCTATTGTCGCTTCGGGCTAGTAGTCAATTATTTTCACAACAAACCTATTGTTGAATTACACAGGCTCACCAAAATTAACATTTTTTTCGTACCAAAAGACTGGACTAGATGACCCTGAAGGATTTTGATGTCCTAAAACTGAATCCATTGTTCAAATTTCTCCCATACATTAGGATTACGAGATATCCTAACCGAAAGGTGGAAAAATAGTCATTTCCAGCCATATTCGAAACAATATCACGCGAGCAGCAATTTTTTGGTATAAAAACTGCTTCGCCATCGTTGAGTACTCCTTTTTACCTTTCATTTCCATCCTTGATCATCCCGAAACGACTCTTTTCCTCTGTGGATGGCACGTTAACCATTTCTGTTTCACATTGAAAACCTAGCAAAGAAGGCGAAGAAAATGAATAAGATTGTGTTATTTCATTGATAAAAGGTTTGGCGCCTGAAAGTTTTTGAGTCTGCTGAATCTGAATTTGAACTCAGATTTTCAAAATTCAAGATGGCAGATCCAGTATGGTGGACCAAAACTTTGAGAAATTCTTCAATTTGTACAAGACTTAGTTTCTTGAAGTTTCTGAGATTGATGAATTCGAATTTGAGTTCAGATTTACAAAATTCAAGATGGCGGATTCAATATCGTCGACCAAAACTTTGAGAAATTCTTCAATTTGTACAAGACTTAGTTTCGTAAAGTTTTTGAGATTGATGAATCCGAAAGCGAGCTCAGATTTGTAAAATTCATGATGGCGGATCCAATATGTTGGACCAAAATTTTAAGAATTTCTTGAATTTGTACAAGACTTAGGTTCTTCAACTTTTCAAGATTGCTGAATCCGAATTTGAGCTCAGATTTACAAAATTCTAAATGGCGGATCGAATGTAGCGGAACAAAATTTCAAGATATACGGATTAAGCAAATAACAAAAATTGTAATCGAAGAAAATATAGCTCTGAAAAGAACTTATCAAACACGTCAAAAAAAAACTTTCAATGAAATATATTAGACATATATTTTAGAATTTTCAAGCAACACAACTATTTATCAACTTTTCTTTCGCAAAGTTATCGTTGTATTACATCATCTGTTTCGAACTGCTGCAATAGTATGCCTACCGAGATTCTACAACGTATTCATGAATCCCTGTTTGATTTTTTTACTTTCGTTAGAATCCGATCTTTCTTTCAGTACCTGACTGACCAAACTTTCGTCTCTCGAGCCTACCACTGAGTTTAAACGTAATCTTATAAAGAGTGTGAGACTGCCCAAATTTTCGTTGCTCTATTGTCAGCCACTGAGCTTGAACCGTCCAATCCAATCGATATCGTTTAGCATCAAAAGATCTTTTCAATAATTTGTGGCTGTTTTTACTAGAGTGGTTGTTTCTTTTTAAAGGCCAGCAGTAACCAGTCGTATTCCATCTACTTTGATAGTGCTTTTGCTTTTGCTTCATGTTTTGGTGAAAACGTTCACCCATCTCTTCACTGAATTCTTCAAGATTGTCTGTAAAGTTATTCAAATGAAAAAATAAAAAGTGTACTTTATAACTCATCAAGCATCCCAATTCCTTAAAATTATTTAGCATAGTAGATACAATTTTTTTATAAATAGGGTCGCGATTGTTATCTAAAAGGTTTTCAGTTACGCCTTTGGAATTTACATGTGCTCTCTATTCCTTAGTCGTCATTGCTTTTTTTTCTAATTTTCATCTTTCATTAAAGCTTTTATGTCAGGACCGACAAATATTCCTTCCTTTACCTTCACATCAGATAATTCGGGAAATTTTAAATGTAAGTATTTGAAACATTCGCCATTTACATCCAACGCCTTGACAAGTTGCTTCATCAAGCCAACTTTTATAAGAAGTGGCAGCAACAATTTTTTTTGGATCAATCAAACTATCATTTATAATATTTTTTGATCCATTTGCTAATTCTGTTCTAGGTGGCCAATTTTTCTTGTTCAGTGCTCATGTCGTGCACGACTGTCCCATTCGCAAAGGAAGTAGGGATGTTTTGTGACTCCTGATGAAATGTTATGTCATCAGTATTCGCAATCACGACTGCATTCTCATTTGAAGTAAGATTTCCGAACTCAGCTGGACTCATCGAGCTTACGCTTAGATAAGCCATTCTATTTTCAAGCCTTTCATCAATCAAACATACGGAGACACTAAGAGTGAAGTAATCTGCGTGAGATTTTTTTTTATTTTCCATTAGCTCTGGATCGTGTTTCATTTTGTCCCATAGCTTTCAGACAAAACGCGAAACAAAATAATATTTCACTCATATTCCATCACTCTCACGGATTCCATATGCTTGATTTACTGGTGACTCGATAAATAGTTATGTTGGTTGAAAATACTAAAATATGTGTCCAATACCTGTATATTCCGTTGAAAGTTTTCTTCAGGTATTTGATCAGTTCTCTTCAGAGCTATATTTTCTTCGATTGAAAGTTTTTTGAGTTATTCAATCAGTACATCTTAGAATTTCATTCCGTCATATTGAATTTTGCAAATCTAAGCTCAAATTCTCAGCAATCTCAAAAACCTTAAAACCCTAAGTCTTGTACAAATTCAAACATTTCTTAAAGTTTCGGTTTGACATATTGGATCCGCTATCTTGAATTAAAAATCTGAGCTTAAATTTGAATTCAGCAATTTTAAAAACCGTAAGACACTGAGTTTTGTGCAAAACCAAGTATTTCTTGAAATTTTAGTCTGCTATATTGGATCCTCGATCTTGAGGTTTTCAAATCTGAGCTCGAATTTGTATTCAGCAAACTCCAAAACCTTTAGACAATCGAATAACATAGTTTTTTCACTTTCTTCGCCTCCTTTGCCAGTTTTTCAGTGTGAAACTGAAATGGCTAATGTGCCGTATCTCGGAGAAAAGAAATCGTTTTAGGATGATCAAATATGGAAATGAAAGATAAAAAGAAGCACTAATCAAAGGCGCTAGCAGTTTTAAGAGAAAAAAGTCGCTGCTCACCTAGTCCGGTCTTTGGGTATAAATTTTGTCGACCTGTGCTATCTATTCGGCAAGTAGTTGATATTTACTTCAAATAATTATTTTTTCATAACTAAACAATATATATAGAGAAGAGCTTTACTTTGAATCACTAATTATCTTACTTTTTGCCAGAAGAATGTTATCCAATCTTAATATTTCTTCTTAGCCGTTGTATTCTAGCTAATTATTTCAAATTTTGTACAAGAATTGAGTTTATTTTCTTCTAAAAAAATGACCACTAATGTAAATATTCTATATTAGTTACATCCAAGTTAATAAATCTAATGAAGCATACATAAATTGTAATTCCAGAGCACTAAGAAAGTTTATAACTACACAATTAATTACTGAACCCCATTCCTGAACTGCAACCTTTTGCTCTACTTTTCTCGTGTCTCATATACTAGTAGATGCAACCTATCCGTGTGATACAATTATTATAAAATCAAAGCTTTATATTTCCTTCGAAGGTTTCATTCCTTGTGAATAAGCACTTCACAGCTGTAATTTACAATAATAATTTCTCTATATTATAAAAGGATCTCATCACCGCCGTTGTTGTAGGAATTCTGAGGAGAGCCATCAGAACTTTTTTACGATGGCCCCAGAGCCTCCTACTAGCCCCTCCAGAGCCCCTCCCACGAGGGCCCTTAGAGCTCTTGACGAAAGCTTCTAGAGCCTTCCACGAAGGCTAACAGTGCTTCCCATGAGGCTCCTCAGAGCCTCTCACGAGGTATTCCAGAGCCTCCTACTAGGGCCTCCAAAGACTCTTACGCAAGGCCCCAAAAGCCACTTGCGAGGCCCTCAAGTGCCGAGCCTTCCACGAGCCCTTCCAGAGAATCCAACGAGGGCCTCCAGAGGTTTTTCCTTTCCAGGAACAGGAAAACTTTTAAACAGAGCCACTTTCCAATTTCCAACGAGGGCTTCCAGAGCTTCTCCCTTTCCAGGGAACAAAATTCAAAGGTGGCCCCTTTCCAGGAACAAAAAAACTTTTGAAGAGAGCCTCTTTCCAATTTCCAACGAGGGCCTCCAGAGCTTCCCCCTTTCCAGAGAAAAAAATTTGAGGTGGCCCCTTTTCAGGAACAAATAAACTTTTGAAGAAAGCCCCTTTCCAATTTCCGATGAGGGCCTCCAGAGCCCCCCCTTTCCAAGAAAAAAAATTTGAAGGTGACCCCTTTCCAGGAACAAAAAAACTTCTGAAGAGGGCCCCTTTCCAATTTCCAATGAGGGCCTCCAGAGCCTTCCCCTTTACAGAAAAAAAAATTATGGTTGTCCCTTTCCAGGAACGAACAAACTTTTGAAGAGAGCCCCTTTCCAATTTTCGATGAGGACCTCCAGAGCTTCCCGCTTTCCAAGAAAAAAATTCGAAGGTGGCCCCTTTCCAGAAACAAAAAAACTTTTGAAGAGAGCCCCTTTCCAATTTCCAACGAGGGCCTCCAGAGCTTCCCCCTTTCCAGAGAAAAAAATTTGAGGTGGCCCCTTTTCAGGA
>JAUMHM010000016.1:38334880-38355319 GCA_032362435.1 Melikaiella ostensackeni | reverse complement strand
CGAAAGGTTACACTTTTTTCTAGAACCTATACCTAAAATGAACATTAATATTAATTTGTTTATAATTTTTACACAACCTTGAAGTGAAAAAAAAGATAACAAAAATGGACTTTTTTTTCAAATGTTAATAACGCCATAAATTTTATGTCAAAATTTATTCTAATTAGGTATAGGTTCTTCAGAATTTTATAATCTTTAAAATGGTATACAGTTTTTTGATTTTAGTTCACTATAAGAGGCTGCAGGCCCGTAATTTTGGGACCAAGTTTCGCGCGCAGAGGCAGAGGGAAGCCGCCATTGTGAAGCCGACATTTTGAATTTCAAAAAAAAAAAATTGTCGATCATTTTTAAAGAATAAAACAATTTAACCATAAGAACCGGAAGTTCGTGAGTCTTTTCATTATCACACAAAAAATCATCAAAGTTTTTCTCATTTTCGGCCAAACGAAAGAGACTGCCCCCTTAAGGAGGGAAGATCAACTGTTGCGTGGGGGGTGAAATGAATTACAGAATGGTGAAAGGGTAGAGTGGATGAGAGGTTTGGAGGATGGGGTGTATTATAAAGGGTCGAGATAGTTTGAGGTTTGGAAAGCTAGAGGAGGTGTTGAAGGACTTAGGGGTAAGAGAAGAATAGAAGATGTTAAAAGGGGGATGGAATGAATCACGGAATGCTGAAGGAGTAGAGTGAATCGGAGAGTTGTGAGATAGGGTAAATGACGGAGTCATAAGGAGTTAGAGGGAAGATCATTCACAAAGGAGTGTAAGGGTCACAGCATTCAGGGAGAGAGCACAGTGGGAGAATTACGAAAAGGGTGAAAGAGTTAAGGGTATGATATATGGTTGGGAGGAAATGCAAAACAAAAAATTAAGGAAGAGAGGAGATGGGGAATTGGACTGGAAGGATGTGGTATATCACATATAGAATTAAAAAAATGGAAAAAGGGCTGAAGGTAAGAGGGGAAGAGCAGATTGAAAGTGGGGGATGAAATAAATTACTGAATGGTGAGAGGGTAGAGAGGATTGGGCATAGGAGATGGGTTGAATTATGTAAGGTCGAACTAGTTGGGCGTTTGGGAAGTTAGAGGAAGAATAGAAAGACTGGAGAATAAGAGAAGGAAAGAAGATAAGGAGTGGGCGATGGAATGAGTTACGAGATGCTGAGGGGCTAGAGTGAATGGAAGAGTAGTAAGAAGGGGTAAGTGACGGAAGGATGAGGGGTTAGAGACGAAGTGAATAACGAGAAGGTGTCAGGATCACAGCGGCTAGAAAGAGAGCACAGTGGGTGAAATACTAAAGGGGTGGAAGAGTAAAGGAGATCGGGGTGTGGTTGAGAGGGAATAAAAAGAAAAAATTAAGGAGAAGAAGAAATCGAGAATCGGACTGGGGAATGAGACGCGTTAGGAAAGGTCGAGAGAGTAGAGGGGTTAGAGAGTAAGAAAAATTGATGAAGGGCTGAAGGTAAGAGGAAAAGAGCAGATGCGAAGTGAGTAGTGAAATGAATTGCTGAATGGTGAAAGGGTAGAGTGGATTGGGCAGCTGGGGGATGGGTTGTATTATGGAAATTTGAAATAGTTGAGGGTTTAGAAAGTAAGAGAAAAAGTTGAAGGACTGAAGGATAAGAGAATGAGTAGGCAGAGAGAATGAGGGAGTTTGGGGATGGAATGAATTTCCGCAGGAGAAATGAGATAGAGGGTTTGTGAAGTAGGGGGTGGTGGTGGGGTGATTGAGGGAAGGGAAAGAGGTAAGATGTGATGGAGTGGTGGGAATAAGGGGTTGAGCTGCAAGCTAGAAGTGGTAATGGAGTGGTAGTGGAGGGACAATGTGGAAAGAATTAGAGGACTGGGAAGGGAGATTAGAGATAGAAAGGTTTTGGAGGAGGTAGAGAGGGTTTGAAGAGTAGCGAGGGGAGTCTATGAGAGGGAAAGAGAGTTATAAATAAATACGAAACCCTTATTCTTAATGCACACTTATACACTTATAATTCCTATCTGAGACGAATTTTCAGTAAAAATATCATTCTTTTCTTATTATTTTCATTGAACTATCAGTGACATCTGCATCACTTTAACAATTCAGCCTAACACAATCAACTTCCCAGTTTCATTCTGGAAGCCTTAAAATCTCCAAGGATGTCTGCAAGCTGTTACATTTTTCGAGTCACATGTTGCTTCAGTAAACCCGTCCTTGTTTCTAGCATACCATATTTTACTAAAAAGAGCAAACAAGTGGGAGGCAAACGGTTTGCAATGTCTTTACATAACGGTGTTCGCGTACATCCAGACATCGAAGTGTAGCGCGGTTCGAACATCTCACAAACAATACGCGGAAGTGAGATTCGGTAAATGGATTGGGTACCTTTGGATGCACAAGAACTCACCAATGCGAAGCTCTTCATGTGAGAGTTCATGTTCATAAGATGAAACGGACCCGAAGAGCCACTCTCTCTAATAAAGTTGTCGCGAGTGGGTTTCACATTGTATTGCCCCTGAGACCCAGACTCCAGAAAGAAAATCCTCGTTTTGACTGGGTGACATGAAACCACCCGGTTCGTACAGGCTGAAGCACCTTTATGGGACCATTTCGCTTTACGAGTATGGCTCCTCATTTAGAAACTGGCCCTTGAGCCTTTGCAGTCAAGATTCGAGAACACGGTCGGTTTCAGAATAAAAGGCAGAACAAAAAAACTCAAAAGTATCCATACAAAACAGGTTATTTCCCATTTTATTATTATTTTATTAAACCAGGGCTTATTTTAATGAGTAATTGTACCCAAAAGGTGTGGTTTTTTATTTGAACAATAATTTAAATGGTGATGTAAACATAGAAAATAAATGAAGTTGAAATGTGTTGCAGATACATTTTTGAATGGTTAAAAATTGACCGGATTTAGGCAAAAGTTTTTCGGAGGTTAGGAGGATAATTCTGACTTCATGTAACTGCGTCACGCTGCAGTGTGCAAATTGAGGTAGAAAGTAGAATCGGTAAAAAAACACACACAAATAAAACATTGTTCTTGCTTATAAATCTCCTTTGAAATAGATTAGACCACTGTAAACGAACAAGAACTTATTTTACACCACTTAGAAAAAAGCAACTGACAGCTGGGAATCGCCATTTTACTCCAGTTTAATGAATTCGAATGACGGTAGATAGCGCTAGCGTTGGAACTCGCTACTTTTTGAATGAAATGAGACTTTATAAAGCGAAAATTCACCGAGGCAAGTTTGAAAACGCAAATTTATTTTCCTTTCATGTCAAGCTTAACCTGAAAGATTAATTTTTGTTGCAGCGAATCTTTCACCTGGAATCAACGTGAACCTTAGCTTTTTCTTCTGTGAATTATTGAGAGTGTTGAAAAATAAGCTCTCAAAAAATATATGGAAAAGAGTTTTGGTAGCTTAAAATACAGTTTAATAATTGAATAGCATACAAATTTCGTATATAAATTTATAATGAAATCAGAACAATTTTTCATTAGAGAATCTTATACTTTTTCTTGTTATATTTACTCAGCAATGACCTACATTACTCTTTTACCACATGTCAATACAATTACTTCTCTTAAATAATAATCTTCGGAATTGACTCTCAGGCTCAGATAGAGACGTTAATTAAAAAATATTGACCTATCTATATTTAACGCTAAGGTTACGGTGATATGCTAATCAATAAATACAAATACAGCGTCAAAAGGAGTAGGATTGCCATAAAACGCTGAGAAGTCAGGCAGTTGTGATACTAAAAATCTGTACGACGTGCAATTTTGTAAGAACTGCCCTTCCTAAAGTTATACAAATTTAGAACAGCATGTCATTTAAATGTTCCATCATACATGTATCATTGTTGTTAATCGTATACTTCTCATCTTTCTCGAGTGCAGACGGTAAGTACTTTACATTTTATTCGTAATATGCATAACTTTATGGAAATAATGAAGATTTTTTAAATATTCTTGGCCCAGTTTAAAGCTGGAATTTTACAGATCTTTAGTCGAATTAATTTATAATAAAGAAAATAATTTCCCAAAATCTGTTTGTGGTTTCATTTACAGAACGAAAATGCGTTGTTGGTAAACGTTATTACGATGGTTGTAATAACTGCTGGTGCGGAAAGGGAGTTGTAGCTTGCACAGAGAAAGCTTGTGTTGTTACTGATGAGGATGGCCAATTAATCCCCTTCACCCCTATACCACCGCCAGCCGACTTTTGGGAGCCTTATTTATAATTTGAATTACAACCGGTAAACCTAAATACCCGTATTTGTTATTATAGTCAATAAAGATTTGAATAATTACTTAAGATGATTAACAATTTTCATCTGAAAGAACTTATTCAAATTAATCTAATATTGCTCTTAGGGAATTCTGTTACAATCGCTAAACTTTTAATTTTCTTTGATTTTATCAACAATTTTTGTTTATAATTTCCTTAAACTCTGATTTTACTATTGTTTTGAAAGTTTTGAGAGAATAAAACTCCATATTGTTCAATAGATTGTAAAAAATATATTGAACAATACATATTATGTATACCATACACATATAATATATATTTCCGTAATAATATGATGATCTATGTATGTTCATTTCAAGTATACGTAATACACACATCATTCATCAAGTTACTTACAAATATGATTCTTGCGAATCATTACTAATAATACTTAATTTGCATTTTCTTGAATTTACATATATACAATGGCATTCACTATTTGCAAGTTTAGTTCCCCGATAATTCGCATAAAGCTTTTCGTTCCAAGCTTCGTAAGCCTCGAAAAATATCGTCCGAGTTAGATATGATGTATTTAAAATATTTTTACGTTTTCGTGACAATCTCCTTAATCATGTCATTATCTTTACATCAACATATGGTGAGACTTTTAACTACTGTATATTTTTATTAATGTGGTTCCTGAACTAATTTCCTTTTAATTTTTGCATTTTTTTGTTGTGTTTTATTTTGTGTTTGTCTATTACGTACTTTTGTAGAAAAAGTGACTTATAACTTAAATTACATTTTCAATAAGCTTCTATTATTCATTATCAATCAACACTAATAATAATAATTATATGTATATTCCATAGGAGGAGTCATATGCGAAAGCGGGAAAAAAATACCGAAGGATGAGTATAACTTTTGCATTTGTTTGGGCGGAATTGATGGCTTGCACATACAATGACTGCAATACCACACCAATCATGTCTACAATATTACCACCTCAGTCAACATTTTCTTCTACAAATAAAAAGCTCTTGGATTGTATTTAAATAAAAAATGAAGCACTCCTAATGAGATACGCTTTTATCAATTTACTCTGCGTAGAAAAAAATAAATATTAAACAGTGACAAATGTTTTAAAGACAAAAAAATGGAGCGCTATTGTGTTCGACCTTGAAACAAATAATGATCTACAAATGACGCCTAATTAATATTCAGTTAACTAAGTCTATACGAATGCACACATTTCTATTTGGGACTGGATACATTTCATCGCAGGCCGCTGGACCACTGACTGTGCACAATTAGGCTTCAGTACAGAACAAATTCATCTTCGTTGGTTATCTGAGACAGCTCGATCGATTATAAATCATTCTCCCGCGATCTCAGACCTCACAGTTAAGACCATTGTACAAAATGTATGGCAGTCGATAAATAGCACCTCTTTGAAATGCTTAGTATTATTAAAGTATTATTCATAGCGACGGTCTTCTTTGGAAAAAACATTAGTATAATTGTAAGATTTTTTAGAGCACGAAGTCAAAATTTAATTAGGAACCTAGTGTTAGAAACGAAGGCTGTAAGAGGCTTTGAACTGACCCATATTTATCAAATTCTGTTCTTCTCATTCACGAGAAAACAAAACTGTGATTCATGCAGAAAAGCATTCTTTATATTTAAAATTACTTGTTTTAAACACAATTTAAACAAAATAAAATATATTCAACAAGGGCTTCCCGCATGGCTGACCCTATAACTCCCCTCGTGAGCCCCTCGCAATTGTCGTAAAGGTAAATTTTTAATTTTCAAAAATACCCTTAACAATTGTCTCCTCATCGCATATTTTAATAAGTACCAGCTTACCACGATGCTAATAACATTTTTCATGCAGAAATTCTGCACGCGCATCAAAATTTGTTGGAATTATCTTTATTCTCAATAGCTGAAGCGTGCTCTACAACAGTGCATTATGCCCAATAGTCATAAGGATTATATAATATGTGAATATAGGTATAAATATATATTTATGAAATACCAAGAAACTTGGTATGATATTGTCAAAAACCGTTTTTGTTTTCCGGGCGTAAGATCAAGAGAATATTTACCATTCCAAAAATTCTTCCTGTATAGTTAAAAATGACTAAGATAAAAGCAAGAGACAATGAATTTTCATTTGGAACCAAGGAATGGTGAAAAAACTTACTGAAATAAAATTGAACCACAATTGGTTAATTTCAAGTGATACGAATATTGAGATCAATTCAATTGATTTTCAGTTTTGACATTGATCATGACAGCGAACATAGGTGAAATTCAAAATGAGTTTATGAGAAAATGAGCTCAAACAAAATTGAAACCTTAGTTTTTTCTTCGTAGAGTTAATGTAAAGGTTCAAAGTGTTCAAATCTTGCAAGTTTAAATTAAAATTGAGGGTTTCAAACATTCAACTGATACCTAGTTTTCAGTAATCAACAACTGTTAAAATTTTTATCTGAAATATTTGAGGTCACAATGAAGCTCTACTTTCGACTAATAACATGCAGAACCCTATTTTCGATTCTAGATTTACATTCAATATTAATGAATTATGTTATTTACGACTCTGGTAATAGTAAAGAAGACTGTATTTACTGGATGTATCATTAAACACGCTTAAAGTTCACCTCTCATGAAGTCCCAATCTTTCTTCGCCAAGAAAATAAGAAGAGATTACAGAAAATAATTCAATCGTATCTTTGATTAGATTATATCACATATCAACATATCCTACAGATTATGTATGTTTTATAACTTCAAGGAAAAGATACAGCAATCTATTAAGTACATAACTTTGAATAATATTTAATTATATTTACAATATGTGATGTGTGATCATAAGTTTAGCTAACTAGGACATTAATAATATTGTCCTAAAAAAAGAATTAATAACCTTCAAAGGTGAACAGAAAAATGTCTACTAATCATAATTTCTACACGCTAAAATGTGATTTATGGCTTAGTTAAAGAAGCTCACATATTGCGCAAAATTTAATAAACCAATTTGCAAATCGCGGTCTCGAGTCCCTGATATTTCTCAATCGCACCATCGCGCAAAGAAGGGACGCTTCTCCATGAAATTCGAGCTCGCACGAACGCAGGAGTCACAAATTAATTTTCCTGTGGTTTTTGTCTTAAGAGAAAAATGCAGAAGCGTTAAGTTAGCAAGACCCGATGAATAAATGGCTGAAAGGTGAGATCCTTCAAGACGATAGAACATTTAAGAGAGCGTGAACGAAACGTCGATATAAAGTCGTCGCCAGGTTCAAGTGAGCGTTAATCGCCGGCTTTAATAAATCCCGTTCCCTCGGACCATCAATTTCTGAATGCCGCCTGGATTGTTAACACGTCGTAGCTCAACCGTGATAGAAATATCACTCTCTCATGTCAGTGTACGCAACTACGGGATGCAAGAAATTATTTTTGAAATGGCCTACGTTATACCGACGTATACATTATACACCTCGTTATGCTCCGCTCCTACCTTAGCCATTAAAATGTTTACACAGAAAAAGAAAGCGGCAATAATGTCTTAGAAGCAATAGCGCAAAACATCGAGCACTGTTAAAGAGGCCCTTTCACGAAAAATATTTGAAATATCACTGTAACAATGAGTAAGAAGAAGGTATTTGCTGAAAAATTTCAAATGGTGAGATATATATTATTGTCTGTTTGATGTATGTGTATTAAATGAAGAATGGATTTAGTATATTTATAAGAAGGATTACGAGTATGAATGGATGGGCAAGTAAGAACAAAACCATATGAAATAGCAGATTTATTTCGATTAGGTAGAAAAAAATGAAATTTTTGCAACAGATGCATGGAAATCGTGATATTCCGCGCATGTAAAACGGGACGAAAATTAGTCCAGACAATAAGTACTTTGAGCTTGCGAAAGGTCAGGACAAGACCATATTTAGCAATTATCTCCATTTTGGGGTCTGATTTCGATGCTGAAAAAGAAGGTCGTAGACTTTCACTTTTCAGTAAAGCAAGCTACGGAAAATGCAGACACATTAATCGTCAACACGCTGGACTCTCTTCGCCATCTGCAGATCAGAGATCAATCTCCAGAAGTAAATTTCATTTACAAACCTTGCCACCCAGAAGGAAAGCAGGTCAAAAGTGCTCCATCATCGGCTCGTACTATAATGGAAACCTCTGTGAAATTGTTCTGGAAATCTTAGCAGACTCTGATGAAAAGGAGGAAAATGAAGATGAGCTTCGATCAATGATATTCAAAATATTATCAGCGTGAATAAAAGAAGAAGAAGAAGAAGCTGAGGATAAGAAAGGTAATCCAGAAGACAATCCTGCAGATTGCCAACAAGACATTAATCGACCTGGCCCGTCCAAGCATTCAAAAAGACGTTTCTAAGAAGACAAAAGTCTATCAGGCCCGTCTGGGTATTGTAAAAGACTTAAAAAAGAACAATAAACAAAACATCCGCTAAGAAGATTGTGGATTGTGTCGACTGAGAATACCAGATTTGAAAAAATGCTTTACTTACTCTACCTCAAAGGTGACGTGGAAACGAGGCATGTAGTCCTGACGTTTTGCAAGCTCAACCTTCTTTTATGTCTCCATTGACTGGGCTAAATGTCTTCTTCCTACCTAGTGACGGGTCGTGAATGGCGCGTGCGCGCTATCGCAAATTAGCCTTATAACTCCCTAGGAAGTTTTGACTTATGACGTGACGGAAGTTACTTGTTCACACCAGATATTGTCAAAACCTAACATCCATAATTCATCGCTTTAATATCCCTTTTGTACAATATACTATTTTCATATAGAAGGCAATTTTCACTCAGGGACTCAGAGTTGAGAATTCTGATCACATTTACAAATTAATGAATGGTCTCTTCCTATCTTAAAGACCAAACTACAGGAGGCTCCTGCCCTCCTTAACATATAACACAAATTGATCATAACTCCTTTGGTTCTGGCATTGTCTTCATACTTTCCTTTGAATGATCAAGGTTTAGTGGGACTGATGTTATGAATGGACACACCACCTTATGAGGATTTAGCTGCTCAGTCTGGACATAATTTTTACAATGTGCGTGAAGAAGCTAGATATTTTATGTGTACAGAGAGCAAAAAAGAAGGGATGAAAAAGTATGAATGTGTATCTCCTAGATTATTATGGGTTAGATTGAAAGTGAGATTCAGAAGGCTTTTCACTATAGTGTGCTGAACTCCAATTGACGGTTACAGTAGTGGTATAAGAGATTAATTCAGGGACTTGTGACATGACATTTCAGGTACTTGCGATCCTGAGGAAAGAGTCATTCTACTCGGAGATATAAATAGCTGGGCTGGTGTGTAAAGTGAAGGTACTGACAGGGTACTTGGTCATTTCAGAGACCTTAAAACGAACGGCAACAGGAAGAAATCGATTAGCTTATATTTAGAAAAGGCTGTAAAGATTAACCAGCATCACGAAAAAATCTTCTTTTTTTATAATTCAGAGTCCTAAACATGCATAGTATATATGCTAAACATTTATAGTATAGCAAACAAGATAAGAAAATGCAAAATGATTTTGAAGGAAATAAGAAATTATTCTGGAAATGGGTTGAGAAGATTAGGAAGGGAAGTAATAGCAGTAAGTTAGTGGCAAACCATAATTCTGATAATGAAACGATATGGGATACGGACAAAGTGAAAGACTGTATGAGTGATTTTTTCAAGAAATTGTATATTCACCAAATTACTTATTTGTAAGTCATGGCTATAACAAAAGCAATGATCTAGGATGTTCAATGAGGATTTATGCCAGGGAGATCATGTGCGGATCATATATTTAGCTTGAGGCAGTTCATAGAAAAAAGTTTATCTGTAACCCCAGTAAATCTTCTCATATTTAAAGGGATACATTTTCTGCATCACATCTCTGGTGAAAGGTTAATGTATAATCCAAGCTTATTCAGAGAAGAAATAACTTTTCTTATTTCTTGAACAGGTGAATATAATATTCAAAAGCGCTTCCTTCCTGTGAAATTGCTTTGATTTTATCAAATTCAAAAACTTTGAATATTTGCTGTGTTCGCTTGGACAGATGGAATTATTCAAGGCTTCTCGTTCGATACAGAAGTTAAGCAGTGATTGGCACGGCTAGACTTGGATCGGGCCCTTCGTATTATATGAGGGTGAGTTCATTTTTTGAAATTATAATATGATTTAATGATCTTCCTTCACCTCGCCCAAAAAAAAAAAGATCAAACTCCCACTTTACTCCAAAGTACATTTTTAAAAATGCTTCAGCAGGAACAAATAATAAATATAAATAAATATAATAATATATATAATATATATAATAATATATATAATATAATAATAATAATAAATATAATAATAAATATAAATATAATAAATAAAAAATTAAGCATCACTGAAATTTGAGTAACACTATCTACTGAAACCGCAGTTAGACATGACAAAAATTTCAGTGAATAATCACTGATTCTCAGTGGAATTTCACTGATTTAAATAGCCAGAAGTATGTCACTGATTTTTAGGGAAATTCCATTGACTCAAATTAAGATGTATCAAAACCGGATTTTTGTTGTAGAAAATGGTACAAAAAATCACGTTTGCGTGGATTGCTGCTGTATAAAGGCACTGACTAGCGGTACGGAACGAGCTGGAAAGGGGCTGATCTTACGGAAACATCCGTAACGGTAGACAGTTCGCTGTATAAAATATAATCATTGGAATCGTAAAGCACCCCCTGGTCATATCTGGGCCATTATAAAGAGATTGATAATAGCACTTCTGTGTATTGTTCTATATGGATGTGATGCTGAATAAGAGGGAGAGCGGAATGAATAAAAAAAACGTGATGTCATTTTTAGACGAAGCCTTGTAGTAAACGCATTATATTTTTTCAAGTCAAAGACATCTATCTTCTCTGCAAGTTGACTAGGTAAAAAAAGATTTTTGAAAGACATGATCAATCAGTTAGAATGCTGGGGAGCATTAGTTCCTATAAGTATATACTATCATCAACAATCAGAAGATTAAATTATCCGGATTGCGGTACTCAGAAGAGTTGTGATTAGGATCCTGAATAGTATCAATAGTGCTTGAGCTCGCATATTGATGCTCTTGCCTATCAAATGATTGCCAGCTTGTATATGCATATTTGTATGCTTTCTACCTCTTGAATCGATGACGTAATTGAAGAAACGACAAAAGCAACAATGACGGCAGTCACCGCATGTACGACACATATTGGGAAAGCATTCAACTCTCGTCAGTAATTACAATTCAATAACAATAAAATATTCGGATTTCGATTACAAAGGATTTCACATTCAAATCATATGTCATATTTGTGTTACTTATAACAGGATTGTCAGTACTTCGTAATTCAATTTGAAGATGCTTATATTTTCAGTTTTCACAGTTTATGAACATAAGAGAAATTCGATCTGAAATGCAATGAAAAATATAAAAATTTGTTGTATCTTTAAATTGAAATGTTTAGTTTGTTATTTTTATTGGTTATTACCTCTAGAATAAATAAATAGGATAACGTATCATCATTTTCATGACCATTATTATTATTATTCAATACGAATGCACAAACTCTATTCACCCAAAACTTTGAAAAGGAAACACGGAAAACATTTTAAGTTCTGAAAAATCCAAAAATAAACTATTCAATAATGTACAACTTCAAATTTATTTGTTTACTATTGCATAACTTATTTTGAAATTCATCGATTTTTAATTGAAGAACTTTCATAAGCACTGTATAATAAAATAAGACCTATATGTCCATGAAAAGGGAGGTATAATTTCCAAAGTAGTTTTTCAAGCTGAAGTCGAATTTGGCATCCATTTTTTGCCAAAACGTCTGATTTTTGAGTTGTTTCATTCAAATTTTGTTTTTGAAAAATCACATATCGTTCTATAAATGGATGCAGAAAGTTTTTTTGATAATAAATGATACATGATTTCGATTTGAAAATATTATACTAAGCAAAATATTAACTCTTTCTTATTCGAATAGAGGTCATTTTCTTCACTTTTTAACGGAGAACTGACTATTTCACACTAACTGTTCACTAGATACATGATATAGAAACCATCTCTTTCTTTTCCGTTAAAAATTGGACTATGAAGGCTTATTCGAGGCGAATAATTGTACTTGAATTCTGTTAATTTCACCGGGATTTCTTGAAGAATGAATTTGAATAGAATTCTAACAAATTGAGAATTAATGACTTGAATTGAAGAAACTTTCAGCAAATTCAGGTGCATTCAAGAGAACCCAAATGAATTCAAGAAAATTATGAAGAATTCAATGGAATTGACGAAATTAAAAAAAACTCTAGCCAATTCAATGGAACTCAGAGAAATTCACGCGAATTCAGGGTAGTTGAAAGAGAATTCATGGAACTCAGTAGAATTCATGAGAATTCAAGCGATTTCCAGAGAACGCAAGCGAAATCAAGAAAGTTACAGAGAATTCAGGTAAATTCTAGGGAACTCAACAGATTTAGAATTAGATATTTTCTTCGTTAGAAAAAAAAACAGAAAATACCTCTTTTTGAGTAATGAATAGTTAATATTTTGCTCAGTATAATATTTTAAAGAAAACCTATTTTTTAACGGTTTTTCTTGGTTTTTCGCTATTATCTCGAGAATTGTTTGATCTATCACAAAAATAATATTTGCATGGGACTTATAGTTAAAAAATACATGGAAATCATGTATCATTTGTTGTCAACAAATTTTCTACGTCTATTTATAGACCGATACGTAATCTTAAAAACAAAACTTTCCCTAAAAAAAGCTCAAAAACCTGGCATGTAGGCAAAAAAATGAGGTCAGATTTGAATTCAGCGTGAAAAACTACTTTGGAAATAACATCTCTAATTTCATGGACATATAGGTCTTATTTTGTTGTACAGTTAATTGAGAAATGAACTATTTTATATTATTAAACAATTTTTGGAAGCGCGAATATTTTAAAGTTTTCAAACTTCACAGAGAATGAAACTAGTTCAAGATGGAAACATTTAGTATTTAGTATTGAGAATGTTACATGAGTCGAAAATTAAAAAATATTTAAAATCTTTAAAATTTGTGAGCATAATTGCTGACATTCAAGAATTTCAATTCTAAATCGTCCAGAATAGAACAATTTCAAATTTCAGGGGTATAAAACTCAATTGATAAAGTTGAACATTTTTTAAATCCTAATGGTAACAATTTATAAAGCTTGATAATTTCAAATGAAAATATTCTGAATTGCACAATAGAAATTAAGCAAGTCATAAATTAGAAAGTTTCAAAGTTTAAATTTGTACGTTTTTCTAACTGGGGCACGCCTGTCGGGTCTCTTTATGTAACTATTAGAAAAAATATTTTTTTCCATATTTCAATTTTTTTTGACATGTAATGAACAGAATTGTTAATCAATAATAGTATTGCTATTAGTTCGGAAGCGAAGTTAGCTTACAAAGCTGATAAATATGCCCCATTTTGTACGACGGTCCCCATCCGAGTATAACCGAACTAAGCGCTGCTTAACTTCGGTAATCGAACGAGATGCCTTCAACAATTTCATGCGTCCAAGCAGACACGGAAACTTTTTAAAGTTTTCAAATATGATAGACGTTTGAAACAAAATTTTTCACTATATTAGGAAATGTTTCGAATAAGATATCTTTGAAAATACATCAAGTTCCTCTTTCAAAAAATCTGAAAAGGGAACATTCTAATTAGCTATTTTATATCGAGCGGACAGGGCACGAAAAGATGAAAAGAATGAAGATAAGGGCTTCTTCATCGTTATATTCAGGGTTTCTCGTAATGTATGAGGGCAAAAAATTTATTGCCTTTTTTGCGTGTTAGTTGAGATTAAAATGGTCTGTGGGGCGATGTAATTGGCAGTGATAGTGGCGCCAGGGTAGCTGGAGTCTATTCCAGAACTCCTTGGTCTCTTCCCGCGGAAAATACCATTTCTAAAGAATGGCATGAGTAGGTTGGGGGAGGGGAAGAATCGGCGATCCCGCGGGCTCCACCGCACAAATTACAGAGCAGCAACTCCAACAACAGAAGCACCAGAACCAACGACCTCGACCCGCGTAGCGCGGAAGCCGACCGACATTTGCCTCTTATTGTTTTCTTTTCTGATTCGCCAACAGATTTGATTGAATCCGACGACTGATAGAATTTCCTAATTTCATTTTAGATGAGATATGAACCTGGATATTACCAATGCTGCTATTTGCATTGTAAATATTCTAGCAACATTAATTTTTGAGAATATTGTGCTTGCAGTCCGTATTTGATGTTGCTGAAGAGAAGGAAGGTTTTCGTAGTCTTAAACCATTTCAGGGGACTGGAAAACTAGACTATAATGAAAAAGCTTGAACCAGGAAAACATCATCTTATAGATCTGAACTAGAAACGACAAAAGGTGATAATCGATAGTATCGAAAACCGGAAGTTTGGAAAAGTGTTGTCGATCCCAACTCGTGCAGCTATTACCGGAATGTTCGTAGCCCACGTATCTGCTTTGATGTGCACCGCTCTCTTCATTGAAGATGCATTATAATGCATACCCGCAAAGTAAGGGTATGTTGGTATTATGAGAGATGGTGTTAGTGCGTTCGATAATCAAAAGTACCCGCGCTTCGGCTAAGATTATATGAATAGAAAGGCGCCGTGATACGTGATGGGCGTCTACAACTGAAAATCATATTACGTAAAGACAGGGCATCATCAAGTGAAAATTTGCTGTTTCTTTCCAACTGATGTGACCTCCACCTCCACCACCATCGCATTCTTCGTATCGAATCCTTTAGTGCGAGTAACTGAAATTTCCTATAGGAAGATGTACTCAGGACCAACCAAGGGCCACTAAGAACACACAGAAGCTATTTTTTTTCTTTTGATTCCTGCAGATATTTACTGCTTGACCTTTTATTGCAGGCGAGCCTTTAACCCGGACCATCTCTAGAGATAAACGCCGTAATAAGGCGGAATCAGGTGCCCCTTTTAACCGGTCCAACTCTGAAAATAAACGCAACAATAATGTGCTCCTTTTACCTGTATAAACTCCAAAAATAAATGCTACAAAAGTGCGCTCCTTTTACTCGGTCCAACTCTAGAAATCAACGCAGCAATAAGGCGGAATCAGGCGCCCTTGTTATCCGGTGAAACTCTAAAAGTAAACGCCGTAAGAAGGTGGGATCAGGCGAGTGGTACCTTGGGTTCACGGTTTTGCGTAATCCAGGATATTTGCGATATTTCTCGCATTCTCTTCCTCATGGACGTGAGCGGTCGAAATAAGGGAATGCCAAAAGAGGGTGGGAAGCGTTGGGTAGGGTCGGAAGGAATTCGCGTTGGAGACTTTCGTATGTACCTTCACGTCGAAACGCGGCGTGGGTGCGGAAATACACGAATCCTAGGTTGAATCGCAGTTGGAATCACAGTTAGAATCGCAGTCGATCCAATCAGAATTGTCCGTCGAGGTGGCGCCTGGTAGGTGATACCGAGAGCGGCATAATGCGTTGGCGTCTCTTCTCATACAGTAGCAACCAAAGCAGCTACCACCGTCTTGACCGCGGCGACGTGCAAGCGCAACAATTGCCGACCCTCCTATAAGAGAAGGAAAGAAAAAGAAAGATGAGGATGAAGAACAAAAATAGCAGAGAAGATCAAAAAGAGTACACAAAAAACAAATTCTTTAATAAATACAAAAATACAACTAAGAAAACTTTTTTTTCTCCTGACAGTGGATTTCACTCGATCTAAGTATCTAGTACCAATCTTTTCGAAACAACAAGATTCATATAATTTCAAAAATTAATAATTAGAAGACCTCTTTGTTTTTAGGAAACTTGTTGGAGATAAAAATTGCAAGACTACAACAGACTACAAGAAATATTTTCTCAGTACAGACAAAGAAGAACCAATGATGGAGAAAAAAGCAAAGAAGAACAAAAGACTGGAAAGTGGGAGATGTGAAATAGCAATCTACTGGGGCTGCGGACCATTTCAGTCGGCGTGTGCTAACTAATGGCATTCAAAATTAGTCCTACCCGCAGCGAAATTATTGAATCCACCTTGCTACTAAGCTCCGCTAAGATCGTCTGGATCGGATCGAGTGGACTAAAGTTTTCAGCCCTGCTGCTGATGCACAGTAGCGAAACACACCGCGACCGCAATTGTGGGTCTGATTCGATATTAGTTTTAGTCGCGACCACCTCCACTTCAGAAACGTTTAACTGGTTATTACGGTTACAATTCGCCATACTCCCGTTTCTTTAATCTACCCACCGACGTCTCGCCTATCTCACTATCAAAGCCTTTTGTTTTATTCGCAAGCTACCATCTTCCAACTTCCAACTCTGATTAAATTCGAATCTTCAATCTCATTTCTCGACTGACATTATACTTTTGGAACAGTTAGATGAGAAGGCGTTCCTTTGGCAATAACTCCTACAGACAATGCAATCAGTATCAGCTGACAGTAATACTCTTTTGCATTCATTTGTTGACCATCAGTGGTAATGACGAATAAAAGTATAAATGAATCCCTGCTATCGATAATTTCTTCCGCAAAATTTATGATGCTTTCTTAGAATCAAGGGGGAACTTTCCTGATTTGGCTGAAGTGTGCAATTAACACTGTTGTCTCTTGTTCTCTTCCAGCATGACTGCTTTCTCCCTAATTATTTCCGTTGAGAAAATGATACTCGATTCGGTCTTATAAGTTCATGTTTTCACCCTGTCTCATCATCAAAGGAAAACTTAGGATTAGGTGACGAGAGTTGTGATTCCCATCTGCAAAAGTCGTTGTAATGCTAGCCGAAACGACGTTAATGACACCACAGTGATTGACTGACGTCCGTCGATTAGACACGTGCTGGTCGGCGGGGTGATAATTAGAAATGAAGTGAGTTGGGGTTCTAATGAATGACTCGATGTGTTGGATTACGTTCTAACTTCCACGTGAGACGGATGATTCACAGTACTATTTTTATTCTTTTTTTCTATTTAATTGCGAGAACCTAGGATCGGATTTTTTATTTTTAAAAGAAAGTTTTTCGAATCTGAATATTCATTCTTAACCCATTTATGCCCAGACACAGAAATCGTGTGAACTTTTTCAATTTTTTTTCGGGATTTGTTAACCATGCCCTGCAAAAGAGACAAGTAGATCAGATAGGTGTTGAATATAGAATAAAAATGGAGAGAATGAAATGATTTTAGAATCTAGTATGGTCAGCTGCTCGAATTGTAATGTACAGAATTTTGAAAAAGAAGGCGAGTACCCGATGGGTCCTGCCTATTCGAAGGGTCCTTTCTATCGGTTCCGAAAAAGCACGAACGGAAAAAAACTCTTGAAGTGGAAAAATCTAGTTATAGTCGATTGAGTTGGTTGTTGGTGACATGGATAGGCTACCAAGATTTTGGAAAAGGTAATAAACCAGCTCGGATGACAATTAGGAGGTTTGTGTTCGAAACAGATTCGTGGGGCTTAAAGCTGTAAACATAAAAATATCTGATAGAATATACTAAAGTAATTTAAAGTTTTAGAAAAACATGTCCCTGGAAGGCTTAACAGCTTAAGTTGCAAAATGTATACGACGTTCTAGGCCTTACTTAAGTAGTTACATTTGGGTCTTAACAGGCCGATGCTTGAGAGTGAAAGTATGAAAACTATTGCAGATGTCTTCGAAGGAAATGTATAAGAAATTTGGTGACGAAGGAACAAATTAATGAAGACAGAAATGGAAATAATATACTAGGTTTAGTATAGATTCGGTCAGAAGTGAGCAGAATATGATAGGCTGACAATGGATTAGGGTAGAAATGGGCATCGTCCTCTAAAAGAAAGATATGATCAAACTGGGTATCACTGTTGAGAAACAGAATTGAATGGACAGTAATTAAATTGGATAGTTTCCTCGAATTCTTGAGATAGAACAGGATAGACTATCTACCTAAATTGAATTAAGTAGGAAATATAGTAATCTATATCTTTCGAATTAATCTATTTAATATTATATACCTTTAACATGTCATATAATCAAACTGCATAAAAAATATTCTATATCATAGGGATAAGAAAATACAACTTGACTCAAATTATTAAAAATGATCCAAAATTTACAAATAAGGAGAGATAGTTCCAGTGCATTATGTTTCTCAAATCCTTTAATATTTTTTCAATTCGATTACTCTGTATTGAATGACACTTCTACACGTGTTCTGAAGAGCTTTCTTTTATCCCCAGCATCTCTTCTTTCATCTCCTTTCAAAAAAGACAGCGAACATCTTTTTTGATTCACACGATCACCTGAGGTGATCATTTATCATCGTACGGAAACATAGATGACACTCCTACGTTTTCGTAACATCCGAATTTGCTCCAAGTCGGAGAACCCCGTTCCCTAGAGTAAGAATAGAGTATCGTTTCGACCCGCTTTCTTCTTTTTGGTGATAATTGACGCTAAGGCGGATCTACAATCAGTGCTGAAAGGGCAGATCTATTGAATAATTGGGTGACGAGTGGCATTTGAGGCGAGTAAATTGACGGGTTGGTACCAGAAGACAAAGATCCTTTGTGGTTAATCGTCGCACTAGGTGGGCCGTACGCTTTTCGTGCTGGCCCTGTGTCGAGATCAAAATGTTTCATTACACGTCCTGGTGATTTAAACGCACCTCTCGCTGACACGTAGTCGTAGAATGGCTCTTCCCCTGTTGTTTCGCTCGATTTATAGTAATTTTAGTACCCGCGTTTAGTAAACGGCGTTTCACCTTTTTCAGAATAATCTTGTTCTTCTCCTGGTTTAAACTACCCGAGTGAAAATGCTTTAACTTGATTTCGACCCGATTTAGTCTTGAGTTCGACTTTAAGACGGCAATGTCTGGCTGCGTCTCAAAAATGAGACGAGACATCAAATAAAGTCTCACTTCTATGGTCTCAGCAGGGTTATTTCAGAACGACGTAAGCTTGACTCAAGACGAACCTTTCTGGACTCAGAAATGAGATAGTTGACAGATACAAAGGATTAAAATTGATGAGAAAAAAATTGTCCAATTTCTAAATTAGTTGTTTTGAAGTTCGCAGTTCAAAATCTGTGGGTCTTAACGATTATTATAGACGTAACAAAATTGCTTTGAAAATATGGTATTAAAATTGTAATTTTCTATAAGGATCTCCTAAACCCTAAGAAAGACGTAGAAACATAAAACGATTTCGGTATCTTCGCTAAACAAGTATAATACAAACAAAAATCGATAAATGAATTGATTCAATATATATATTGTATAAAAATATAGAAAATGGTTTAATCATAAACAAGGCTTAGCCTTTATGACAGTCAGGATGATCCTTTTCGTCAGGGCAGGTATACCTGCCCTGGTGTATAGGGCTGCAAACAACCGTTTCGCTGTCTCAAGACGTAAAAATTCGACTCAAGACATGAAATAAAGTCTGGCTTCTCTCAAAAATGAGACATCGAAATATGTCCTCACTTCGTCTCCAATATGTCCTGATTGGGGGCAACTTAAGTCGGAACCAAGTCAAAGAATTTTTGCTCGGGAGCTATTTCAGTCAATTGATACAGTAAGTAATATCACGCGTTCAAAATTGTTTTCAACAATTTCGATTAATGTATACAAGAAAGAAGAATGTTTATGTAATTATTACTCTGATGGTACATATTACTATTAAACTATTTATTCTTCAGTTTACTATTACTACTACTACTACTACTATTACTACTATTACTATTACTATACTATACTATTTCATCTAGGTATTTTTTACCTATTTGGTTACTTAGACCTCTATCCTGGATGCTTTTCTTTTAGTCCGATTTTCTTCGGGGGCAGCTCAAACTGAAGCTATTGGTATGTAAAACCAAGATGAACGATTAAATCTGTCATGCCATAGTTTCCCTTCTTTGATAACCGTGGTTAAGAAATAAGAAAAATGAGAAAAAATGTGTTATTTAGACCCCTATGCTGGATGCTTTTCTTTTAGTCCGACTTTCTTCGGGGATAGCACAAATTGAAGCTATTGGTATGTAAAATTAAGATAAATGAATGAATCTGTCATGCCATAGTTTCCCTTCTTTGATAACTGTGGTTAAAAAATAAGAAAAATGAGAAAAATTGTGTTATTTAGACCCGTATGCTGGATGC
>JAUMHM010000016.1:38317616-38332470 GCA_032362435.1 Melikaiella ostensackeni | reverse complement strand
GCTCTTGGTATTGAGAATTGAGATTGAAATGAATTGAGATGAAAAATAAAATCTCTTTTGTTATAGTTTCCTTTTTTTAATAACAGAGGTTAAAAAATAAGAAAAATGAGAAAAATTATGTTATGTAGACCCCCATGCTGGATGCTTTTCTTTTAGTCCGATTTTCTTCGGGGATAGCTCAAATTAAAGCTCTTGGTATGTAGCATTGAGATAAATAATGAAATCTCGTATATTTAGTTTTGTTTTTTTGTTTTTTGTGGTTACAAAATAAGAAAAATGAAGGAAATTTGGTTTTATAGACCCCTATGTTAGGATGCTCTTCTTTTGGTCCGATTTTCTTCTGAGATAGATCGAATTGAAGCTCTTGGTATGTGAAATTAAGATAATTGATTAAATCTGTCATGCCATAGTTTCCTTTCTTCGATAACCGTGGTTAAAAAATAAAAATAAAATGGGAAAAATTGTGTTATTTAGACCCCCTTGCTGGATGCTTTTCTTGTAGTCCGGCTTTCTTCGGGGATAGCTCAAATTAAAGCTATTGGTATGTAAAATTAAGACAAACAATTAAATCTGTCATGTCATAGTTTTCTTTCTTCGATAACCGTGGTTAAAAAATAAGGAAAATCAGAAAAATTGTGTTATTTAGACCCCCATGCTGGATGCTTTTTTTTTAGTCCGACTTGCTTCGGGAATAGCTCAAATTAAAGCTATTGGTATGTAAAATTGAGATAAACAATTAAATCTGTCATGTCATAGTTTTCTTGCTTTGATAATCGTAGGTCAAAAATAAGAAAAATGAGAAAATTTGTGTTATTCAGACCCCTATGCTGGATGCTTTTCTTTTACTCCGACTCTCTTCGGGGATTGCTCAAATTGAAGCTATTGGTATGTAAAATTAAGATAAACAATTAAATCCGTCATACCATGGTTTTCTTTCTTTGATAACCGTGGTTAAAAAATAAGAAAAATGAGAAAAATGGTGTTATTTAGACTCCTATGCTGGATGCTTTTCTTTCAGTCTGATTTTCTTCGGGGATAGCTCAATTGAAGCTCTTGGTATTGAGAATTGAGATTGAAATGAATTGAGATGAAAAATAAAATCTCTTTTGTTATAGTTTCCTTTTTTCAATAACAGAGGTTAAAAAATAAGAAAAATGAGGGAAATTTGGTCATTTAGACCCCTAAGCTGGATGCTTTTCTTTTATTCTGATTTTCTTTGTGGTCGGTTCAAATATAATTAAAGTGAAATTAACTTCAAAAATGAGATTTGCTATGTTACCATACAAATTAAATAGCATTTCATTCTGAAGAATAACTGAAATAGATTTTTGAAAATGGTATGAATTTAAAGGTTTGATGTAATCTCGACTATATTTCAAAACTACGTACTCTAAAAACACATTTAGAAAAATTTTAATACTTTTCTGATTTGAGTTGAAAGTTACAAGAACATAAAAGATTGACTCCAAACAGGTGCATTACATGCAGTGAGCGGTGCTAATCGGGTTGCGTACCTCCAGGCTCTATTCAATTCTCTTGAAACTCATAGCTCTATAAGCCTTTCAAATTTATTCCTCCTTAATTACTTGCCTACAGCAGGAGTAACAATTTATTAGCATTTTTTTATGCAGATAAATCTTTCATTATTGATATAAATAAACCTGAAGTAATATTTATCTACATTTTTGTATAATAAGAATTGGTTTGCAAAATATGAATTAAGAACATCATATCAATCGTAATGAAGAAATGAGAGTTGTGAATTTCATAAAAATGCCACTTATACTATTTCGGAATATTTTATATTTAAAAATTATAATGGTCGTGCCTTGAGGATTATTATATGAAAGTTTCTATTGTTTCAATAAAAATGTAATAAAAGTATTGTAAAAATTAGTAACAATGAAGCACCGTTGAACAGGTAATCGAATCGACTCACACTCAGTGAACAGAATTGAACGACGTGAGGTTTCGTTCTCGATCTTCGTGGTACACATTTCCGTGATTTCTGTCACGCCCACACAAAATGCTGGCTTCGGGAAATTGGTCGACCTGCATAGCAAGGAACTTTATAAAGTCAGATTTTACTCAACTGATTTTGAGAATTCGACTATTATAAAGTATAAGTAATAAGATTTCACCCACGCTTTTATCTCACAATATCGTGATATATTGAAAAGATTGAGAGAGAGTAAGAAATAGGTTTTTATGTTCATTCACTATTTCATAGAGGATGAAATTGTTCAACTAATTAGAAATTACTTAGAAATTAGCAAATCGAAACGAAAGAATTATACGGAAAAACATTTGAACAGATTCGAAATTCACTTTAAACATCGATTGACTTTAGATACTGCTCAAACTCTGAATAAGATCTAAGAAATATTACTATTTCGGGAGTATTTAAAAAAAGGTGTTAAAACCAATGCTAATGACTTGAACATTCAGCATAAAAAAGTTGACATAATAAAAGTACGTTAAGAGAATCCATATAATTAATAGCAATTTTTGGTGCCAGGGTCAAAAACTACAAACTAGTAATGGAACCACTGTTTTTTATTACATTCTTCCAGTATCAGTGATTAATGAAAGAAAATAATGGACTTGATGGTAGCTTGCACTCACTAAAAACTGGATTGACAAATAATTAACACCTTTGAATCCATTTTTTTGTATTGAGAATTTCGTGATACTTTTTACATATAATGTACACATTAACATACAAAAATAGAGTCGATAATACCAGCGTTCTTGACAAAAAAACTTGATTATTTATTCTAGATGATGTAAGGTCACCTAAATTTTCATAATTAGTTTAATTATTCAATCTAATTATCAATTGATAATAATAATAATAATAGTTTTTTTCTTTTTTTTTTCATGAGTTAAGCGCCTGAGCCACTTCATTGCACTACAAAAATGCTTCCGTGACTGATGATATAAGCCGGGAAAGCCCCGTGTAGAATATTCAGTTTAGTACAAACATCCATTTCAAAAATTACTTTCAAGATATTGGGCTAAAACCATGTCAAGTCTGTGATATATACATTTTTTTAAATAATTTTCATTAAGTTTCCTTTTTTTTTCTCTCTTTCTCTTTTCTCTCTTTTCTTAAACCATTTCAAGTCTGAGATATATATATTTTTTTTATCACTGTATTAAATTCATAACATCTTTAAGTCATCAAGCACTTAACTTAGTCTGTAGTTGATGATGAAAAACCGAGTTCATCCGAAAAAATGTGGAAATCACTTAAGAATAATGGAGGAGGGGGGCTGTAACCATTTTAAGTCTAAGATACAATTTTTTTTTATAATTTAATTAATGTCACCTAAATAAAAATACCTCTAAAGAAGTGAATGTAAGACAACTGTTATTTCTTCTCACACACTGCACTATGAATCTGAGTGTTCACTCTCCTGTTCATCCAACTATTGAAATAACGTCACCAGAGCGACAATGGATGAGGCGAGACATAGTCAAACAGCAAAAAGAGGCACTTCCTGGAGGAGAGATTCTTCTCTGCAATTATAGACTGGAAAATAGGATATAATAGAAAAGAGTAAAAATTAGACACCAGATGGAGAATAAAATCAGCGGATTATCCTTATTATCAACACCATTTCGAAACAACATGCGTAGGCTGAATATAGACTCATTGTAAGTCTGAGTGGTATCCGCGGGCGGGAGATAAGTCTTTTTAATTTCAAGACACTGTCTAGAACATATGGGAGTCATTCTTGGTTGCACCTCGTCGAAGAAGAGCTCAAAGGGTAAACCACCTACGAAATCCGTGGGCAGATCATCAACTCGAGTTTCTGTGGTGACTTCCCATTTTTCACTGTCCAGATAATTCATTACTGATACAATTTGGGTTAATAAGGAAGGTATCAACTTCAGATCACGCATACTGACTATTATAAATAGGTCTTTTTAAACAATGAAAAAATTGACGTGTCCTAATAAACAAGGTTCTATTTCGGAATATGCATATTGAAAAGTTCCAGCTCGGGATAAACAAATGAGAAGGTTCTATGAAGTTGAAGGTGTTCCTAATACAATTTATATGGGTTTCTGAAGTTTCGGAAAATCGCCAACTGAGATACAACCTTGCAATTTGCACTCTCCGAGATAAGAACCCTTTAATATGCATGTTTCGCAATAGAACCTTGTCATTTGCACATATCGAAATTACATTTTCATATTAACATTGTAGCTGTGAAGATATTATTAGCAAAACAGAAGATAAATTTTATGGAATTTGAAGGAGTAAAACGTGAATATTATCGTAATGTCACTGTTGTCATAGTGAAAGGTTGTTTCTTTCTAACTCTTCGAGGACTGTGTCCATGTCCACTGCCTTCTGTGACACGCATTTTTCTCAAACATATGGTTTTCACAATCGCTCCGAATGAACAAACCATCACTTCGAGGACGCATCGTCTCACAGTTACGCAAAGTTAAGTTCTTTCAGTCATTTTACCTTCTCCATTTGCGAGATCGCAATATATTCCAAGAGAGGTCAAAAGACTTCTTAGTGCTCTTATATCGTTAAATTCCTCTTTTTTACACCAATAATAGATTATTGACTTTATTGACATATTAAAAGCAGTATTTTTCAAAATCTCTTGAAGAATCTCAGCTGGAATCCAGTCCTGAATTTGCATTTGGATTGCTTCTAGACCAAATTAATCTTAATGAGTGTAATTAAGACTGATAAAACATCTCTTGAAAAATTATAGTTCTCCTGGTTTCAAGAAATTCAATCAGGAGATTTGAATATCAGAGTAGCTTGTCGGCATTATAATTTACTAGATTAGCTGGAATCTGTTCTGATGTCCCTGACATTTTTTCTACATAATTAAAACCGTAAGTATGTTATTTTGCGTTTCAATGAAGAGGAATATCATTTTTCGTACTTCTGATATTAAAAATATCATATATTGTGTGGCACGTTTTAAAGAGCAAATTTCAAGATTCAAATGTATAGTGAATAATAAACTTGTCTAAACCGACAGCAGTAGCTGCGCAGTGAATCTCGACTCGGGCGAGTCACAAACGTTAAGCCATTTCGAGTGTGGTCAGCACTCGCATGGGGGACTGTGTTTTGATGTACGACTAGGTCTTGTATTCACTGCGTTTAACTAATGTCGAGTGGGAAGTTTGACATCGAAGATGACTGGGTACACTCGATGATATCGAATGTCTACATGACAGTCCGAAAACCGGCTGTACTTTGGAAGATGGTTTTCTGCAGTTTTCCTCTCCCCTGACCAAACGTCCAGGCAAATGCCGGGTGAAGTAGAGCAAATGATACTTTAGCAGTGAGGACTGTCGTTGACAGATTCTGTGGGTTTTAAAAGGGGTTACCGCAGTGCTATGGGACCTAAATGAATTAGTCCATCTATAATAATAATGTTGATAACAATAATAATAATAAGAATAATGATGATAATAATAATAATAATAATAAACTTTCCTAGATATGCTAGGCTACTGAAAATCAATTTTTAAAAATTTCTTATCTTTTACCACTAAATATGCCCTATAATTATTTTTGATAATTACATAAATTGACATTGGTAATCAATATTGACCCATATTTGGCCCCTGATGTACATTAGCTTCGCATGCCTTAAATACATATCGATCTCTTATTTAATTTAAACGCAGCAAATCTGGTTTCGAATTTACTTTCAATTAAGGTGCCATTTAATGCAGTCTAATCTATAAGTACTAGTTTAAATAGCCCGGAGTCTCAAATAAAGTTTATTATCCAATTTCATATAATTTTAAATTATATTTAATCACCCGGAAAGGTTTTACCTAATTGGAGTCAAATCGATGCAATTTCGAATCGATTCTAGTGTTTATCGTTTATTTAATTTAGAACCATGTTATTTCCTTCGACATATTGGACTGTTAAGTATCCTAAGCCTGAGAGAAAATTGTAATAGTTAATAAGGTTATATATTATTATAATTATAATATAATGGAATAATTTAATTAGCTACAATTAATTACAACTGTTAAGTGACATTACATCCTCTAATATAATTAGTTAAATGCTAAGTATATTTCAGTTGTCACATTAAGATTCACAAACAATAGTGTGCGCAGTTAATTTAAATAAACTCAGCTTAAAGAATTGAGGAAAATTTGTCAAATTAAAGGGTTTAGAGAAAAATGAGTAACTAGGGATTATTATGAGAGACCACCTAGAATCATAGAAACAACGGCGATTATTGGCGCCTGTATTACATTCAAGAGCGGTTATCGAGACAGTTTGTCGAGTCCCACGCGTTCCACGTGTAACAAGTGCACGTGCTCACGCACGCGAGATCGTGCGTGCATCGGTAATAACAGGCCTGCGAACGCCGGCCTGGCGCCATGGCCGGCGGGCTTGAGAGAGTCTCGGTAATCAGACTTTTCCGGATGCTGAGTTCGACCAGAAGCCAAGATTCCTTTCAATTAGGGCTCATTTGCTCTCAAATGACGGCAAATACTGGGGAAAAATCAAAAAATGTACTCTCTTATCTTGAATTAGTAAAATTTCACTTCTGGAATCAGTGGCATACTTCTGGCAACTTTAATCAATAATAATTCACTGAGAAAGTACTTTTTCAATATTTTCATAGTGTTATTATTATTATTACGGATATGCTAAAATTGAAGCCTGGACTTTTGGCCAGGGGGAGGAAAACTGCAGAAAACCTGCTTCCGCTTACAGCCGGAAGCAGGATACTCATCCGAGCGCTAGCCTTGTTCGAAGCGGCTTAATGGCAGAACCAAATTTAATTAAAAGATGTTTGCATATGGGATTTTCTGGTTGATTATGGTTCCCTGGTCACCCATGAAAGTTTTTAGAGCGAATTTAAAATCATCAACTGAGGCATTTCTGAAAAGAAATGTTTGTTTTTTGAAAATTATGGGATGTAGACTTTGCATGCAAGTTGATCTTAAACATTGTTTCAAAGTTGTTTTTTTTTTAAATTTTAAATTCAATTTTTTAATTAAATTTGGTTCAGCCCGGCCGTATGTGAATGTTCAAGAAAGGTTAAGTGAGGTTGTAATCAGTCAAACATGAAGAATAAATAACACACAAAAAGGCTTCTGCTTCGACAAACTGCATCAAATATAAGAAAAGTTCTTATCTTTGAGTGTCAAATAAAATAAAAAAAGTAAACAAAATGTTAGATCATAACTATTATGAGAAAAAAACTTGAAATGAATGATGAAATATTGAAGAAAGATAAATGAAAACTAAGCCGAGCTTAAGTTTATACATGTTATTTTTAAATTTTTGAAAGTACGTCCTAAAAGTCTGGGTACAATTTATATAATAAAAGAACAAAAACTGTCAATAAGACCTTTATTTTCTAATACCTTTTTTCCATATTTGCCTCCGTGAAAGAAGTCGCCTGAAAAAAATTCCTTTTACGTAGACAAATAGGAGGTAAAAGAGGTTTAAGTAGAGAAGAATTTCTCTTAGCAGTGTCAAGAGAAGAATCAGTAATTTTTCATCTAACGAGGTAGCCGGAAGTACTTCACAGATTTCCAGTGAAATTTTACCGTTTTTTAATAAATGTTCATTAATTTGAATTTATGAGGTATATTAGTCAGAAATCTGGGACATTTTACTGGACTTACAGTTACGCTTCGCTATTTTTCCAGTAAAAAAGTAACTGAAATTTCAACTATGCCTACTGAAACTTCAGTAACTTTTTATGATATGAAAATATTGAAAAACTGTTGGAATATCAGCGAATAGTCACTTTCCAGTGAAATTTCGGAAATTATATTCGAGCCCTTAATATCATTCAGCGATAATTTATAATGGAAATCACCCTCTGAATTCGAATCATTGAAAATTTGCTAGGAGTCTTCACGCTACTACAATTATTAAAAAATTATTCGGACATCAGTGACTTAATGAAATTCAAGTAACATTTATACCAGAAGAGGAGTACAATTTTACTGAAATTTCAGTAATGATTATTGAAACCCTAGTAAGTTTTATTCAGGTGTATTTTATTCTTAAATAGTTCTTAGGGTTTCGTACTTTTGAAATTCCACTAGGTATTCAGGGAAGAAGTACGAGTACTTGAATTACATAGAACAGTCACTAATTTTTATTGAAATTTTATTGATTCAAAAAGATCAGAAACTTGTTTCTGGTTACTTCAGTCAAATAAGACTAGTTTTTCCTGAAATAGTAACTTTTTCGTGTTTCATTGCAATTTTAGTGAATGTTTACTAATATTTCAGACACGTTTCGCTGATTATGGCTGCTGGAAATTTCGCTGATTTGAATTTGAAGAGCATGCAGTCATATGGAAGATAATCATCAATAAAAAAACCCTGAAATTTGATTTCGAAATAATCCGTACCAATTTTATTTTATTTTGAAAAACTGAAGATTGATATTTATATTAATTTGAATTTAACATTGGATGCATAAGGAAAGAGCAAACGGTTTTTCACGTGGTATCCACTCAAAGGTTTTTCGCACAATCGCTGCATGAAAATTTTGTAACAATTTCGATTAATACTTTCTGCAGTTTTCACTAAAGCCAATTTGATAAAAACAAATAAGCGTTTTAAACGCGTTTGTAAAAACGGGGCAAATGTCAGTAATATTAGAATATTTAATTCCTTTTAAGCAATAGATGGAGCTGCAGAGCGGTAAAATTAAAAATTCAAAATGTTAGTACCGGACATGAGTACATAATTGATTTGAGATGAACCGCGACTGCTATCACATATTTCGGCAATAGAATTTAATAATTCAGTAATGAAATAATAAATTTGCAAATTATAGAATTGTAGGCTATGTCTCATCTTTACGGTCGGAAATGAATATTCATTGATTAAACACAAGTAACAACCCAAATACACAAATTATGTTAAAAAACTTACAAATTGAAATATTTGAAGGTTATGTTAGTGATTTTTCACCGGACATTGGTATTTTTAAGAACAAATCTTTGAGTATTGGAAAAAACATACAGGTCTCAATATTTTGAGGTTATATTAGAGTTCTTTCACCGAAAATAGGTATTTTTAAAAACCAATCTTTGAATATTACAGAAGACTTACAAGTTTGATTATTTCTGGGTTATGTTAGACTTTTTCACCGGAAATGGGCATTTTTAAGAACAAATCGTTAAGTGCTGTAGAAAAATGAAAAATTTGAACATTTTAAGGTTATCTTAGGGTAATTTCACTGAGAATTGGTATTTTCCAGCAGAAATCGCGTTAAGCCTTTGTGAAAAATAAAATTTTTAGTATCTTGAGGTTATGTCAGGGTTTTTTCACCATAATTGGGTAGTTTTAAGAACAAACTTTCAAGTCTCTTACAAAATTAACAAGTTTGAACATTTGAAGGTTATGTTAAAAGTTTTTCAAGGAAAATGGGTATTTTTGAGAATAAATCTTTAAGCATTGCAGAAAACTAACAGGTTTGATCATTTTAAGGTTATGTGAGGGTTTTTTCACCGGAAATGGGTATTTTTTAGATCAAATTTTTAAGTGTCTTACGGAACTTACAAGTTTGAACATCTTAAGTTTATGTCAGTGTGTTTGCACCGGAAATGGGTATTTTTATGAACAAATCTTTAAGTCTCTTACAAAACTCATAGGTTTGAACATTTTAGAATTATATTAGGGTAATTTCACTGGAAATTGATATTTTTCGATAGAAATCTTTAAGACTTGGAAAAAACTGTAAATCATGAATATTTTAAGGTTATGTCAGGGGTTTGTCATCGAAAATGTATCGTCAGTCTGGAAGAAGACTAAGAAATTTGAATATTTTAAGGATATGTTGGAGGTTTCTCAACAGAAATTAGTCATTCTCAGAACAAACCATCAATTCTACTGGGATTCAAGAAACTTTACAATTCTGCTTCCTTTTCCTCAAAAACCGGTACTTTGAACTTTGGTGGAGATTAGGGCGATTCAACAGATTTCGATATTCTTATGTAGCCCGTTCCAACAGCCTTAAGGATGTGAGCAGTCTCATCTAAAAAATCAGCAATGTTACTAATGATTTATAAAATCGAGGAGAATATGCTAATTGTTAATTGTAACAAATTTGGGAAAAAAAAACTCATATCGGGCTTTAGACAAAAAAAAGTTTTAAGTTTAAATTATTAATGTTACGGTAGTTATTTAGTGTTATAGTTTTTGCTTTCTCTCTAGGTAAAAGGTTGATATTTCAGATTTTAGTTAGTTATTTGTAAGAGGCTTGAAAATTTGTTCTTGAAAATACCCAATTATGGTGAAAAAAACCTGACACAATCTTAAAATATTAAAAGTTTCATTTTTCACTGACCTAACCTAACATAACCTTGAAATGTTCAAATCGGCAAGTTTCGTAAGATTTTTAAGAATTTTATTTAAAAAATGCCCATTTTCGTTAAAAAAACCCATCATACAACTTTAAAATGATCAAAGCTGTAAGTTTCCGGCAATACTTAAAGATTTATTCTTAAAAATGTCCATTTCCCTTGAAAAACTCTTACATGACCTTCGAAGGTTCAAACCTGTTAGTTTTGTACGAGACTTGGAAATTTGTGCTTAAAAATGTCCAATTACGGTGAAAAAAACCTGACATAACCTCAACATACTAAAAAATTTATTTTTCTCTGAGGCTTAACGCGATTTCTTCTGGAAAATATCAATTTCCAGTGAAATTACACAAATATAACCTTAAAGTGTTCAAACTTGTAAGTTTTCTGCAATATCCAAAGATTTATTCTCAAAAATTCCCATTTCGGCGAAAAAACTCTAATATAACCTTGGAATCTTGAGACTTGTATGTTTTTTTCAATACTTAAAGATTTGTTCATAACCTAACGATTTCTGCTGGAAAATACCAATTTCCAGTAAATTACCTTAACATAACCTCAAAATGTTCAAACCTGCAAGTTTTGTAAGACTTTTAAGAATTTTATTTAAAAAATGCCCATTTTCGGTGAAAAACCCATCATATAACTTTAAAATGATCAAAGCTGTAAGTTTTCTGCAATACTTAAAGATGTATTCTTAAAAACGCCCATTTCTCTTGAAAAACTCTAACATGACCTTCGAAGGTTCAAACCTGTTAGTTTTGTACGCGACTTGAAAATTTGTGCTTAAAAATGCCTAATTACGGTGATAAACCCTGACATAACCTGAAGATACTAAAAAATTTATTTTTCTCTGAGGCTTAACGCGATTTTTGCTGGAAAATACCAATTTCCAGTGAAATTATACTAACATAAGCTTAAAATGTTCAAATTTGTAATTTTTCTACAATACTTGAAGACTTTTTCTTAAAAATGCACATTTCCGATGAAATAATGTAACATAACCTAGAAATGTTCATACTTGTGAGTTTTCTGCAATATTCAAAGATTTGTTTTTAAAAATACCCATTTACGGTGAAAAACCACTAACATAATATTCAAATGTTTAAATTTGTGAGTTTTTAAACATTATTTGTGTACTTTTGTTGTCACTTACTCGTGCTTTATCAATAAATATTCATTTCTGACCGTAAAGAAGAGGCATAACCTACAATTATATAATTTGCGAATTTATTAGCTCATTAGTTAATTATTCACTTTCATTGCTGCAATATGTGATAGCAGTCGCGGCTTATCTCGAATCAATATATACTCATCTTTGGTACTAACATTTTGAATTCTACTGCTCTGCAGCTCTATCTATTGCTTAAATTTAATTAAATATTCTAACGCTACTGACATTCACCCCGTTTTGAGAAACGCACGACCCTCATCTCATTTATAATACGCGCCCAAGTTTTTGCTTTCTCTGAAAATAGCTGTCGTTGGACAAATCATGTTTTGGAGGAACACTGCTTTGGAGAAATTGATCCTTACTTTTTGATCGTTTCAGCTGAATTTATTCGATTAACTGAAATTGTTGTTGATTATTTTAATCGTTTGTGTTCGTATTTAATTTGTTGATCGATCATTTGACTGATGCATACAGCACAAGCCGAACAATTGATCTCAATGACTTTTTTGGATAAAAAAATTAGGCGAGCTATAGCATTTTCAAAATTCAAAAAAAGGAACGATAATGAAAATTTTAAGCCAAACGATGCACGATATAAAAAAAAGTCAGGAGGAAAAAAACGTTAAGATATCAAAATTGTTGCTTTCACGAACACCTGTAAGCTCTTCTCTAAACATTTTTCGGGTAAGAGGCATAGTTTGTTTTTTAAGTATGCAAAGTGATATTGGAATATTTCAATTTTAATTTTTGAGCCAAACGACGCGAGTTAAGAAAAATAGTCAGAAGGGTAGAATTTTTGCTTTTAAAAAGTCAAATAAAATTTCTGTTAAACATTTCTGTATGAGGCCAATCATAAATCATCAAGATAATTTTTGAATCGTCTTTTGTAACTATTTATTTAATTTTTAATTTCATTTTTCACGATTTAAACAAAAACTACGCTTCTTATCAAAAATAGGCCATGAACAAATTTGTAGATTTTTTTTTTTTTGAATAAATAATTTTTATGAGTTTATTTTTTCATTTTTCATATTTTTACCGCAAAATAGGAATTTTGATCTTTTAGTATTTTTTTCGGTGGTTAAAACCAGAACCGTTGGTCAAAAGAGGCTGGTTGACGAACTCGACCTTTCTTTTTGGTCCCTTATAATATATGACAAAACACAATCCAATTCGATTAGTCTTTCAAGAATTATCCAGTTTACAGACGACAATAACGACGACAACAGACAGAAACCAACGTAAAACCTATTTTTTCGGATTCAGGGGGTCTCGAAATATAAAAATGTAATGAAATCCGCGAAAGTCAATCTTTACATAATGTCATCTCATCTCTCTCATCTCATTGAGCTAAGTATGTAAAAAACGAAATATGCCTCCTACCAAAAAGTGTTGAAAAGAAAGTTTACAGGTCTTCGTAAAAGCAACAATTTTCATATCTCAACTTTTTTTCGTACCTCGCGTTATTTGGCTCAACATTTGAATTTTCGATTTTGTAAAGAAAATTAAAAAATTGTTATGACAATCTTCTAGGACTTTCAAAAAGCAACGTTTTTTTCCTCTTATTTTTCTTGAAAATATAAAATGATTGCGTATCTAATTCACACTTTAAACTAAATAAGTTTCAGATGAACAAATTTGTCAACTTTTTGAAAATGAATCTTAATCTAGCCGAATCTTCGGGAAATTGTTCTAGCGCTCTGAAACAATAAAAAATTGACAGCTATGAAAATAAATGTGAAAATTATGAAAACAATAATTTTCTCAGAAACAACTCAAAAAATGTCGGGATGAAATATTCAAAATTTCTAATTTAATGCCTACACGTATTTGAAATTTAACTTTTAAATTTAAATTATCCATGATTGTAGAATATAAAATTTGAAGCGTGCTTTTCAGCTTGAATAAACATTTAAAATTAAACAATTTTAAATCAAAAACTTTAAATAATTGAATAGATCCCAATTCAAATATTAAAAAACCTGTACTATAAATGAGGAATACTTAAGATTGTACATTTTCAAAGACTTGAAATCTATAATAATGAAGAAATTTTCATTCTGAGCCTTACCAGTTTAAATAATTTCTGTACCACTTTCAAACTGAGAGCGTTTGAAACTAATTATTTTTTTCATTTGATGTACTGAAAAATTGTTAACTATTAAATTCATAGCCTTTAAAATTGAAAATTGTAATATTTTAAAACTTGAAAATTAAGAATTTCCATTGCTTTTTTCAGAATTAGGAATTTTATATTTAGAGAAATGAAAGTTTAGCAGATTCAAAATGAAACTTTAAAAATTGGATGCACAATCTTCAAAATTGAAAAACTTCAATTTCAAACATACAAAACTGAAGTAACGTTTTAAATTTGCGACACAAATATCAAAATTGAAAATGTCGGGATGAAACATTCAAAATTACTAATGAAATACTGATGCTTATTTGAAATTTAACTATTTCACAATACAATAACTTTAAATTGAAATCCTGCACGTTTTAGAAATTCCGAAGAAGCATTGAAAACTGAATATTCTTATGTAGTTTTCTAATTTTACAAGCCCTTTCCAAATCAATCTGTGAAAAAAATATTTGATTCAAAAATTATTTTAAACTTGATAATGTTCTAAATTGAACATTTGGAACTTAATATTTCTCAAATTATTTTTTGTTGAAGTGATTAAACTATACAATTTTAAAAAAGAATCATAATAATTACATTCTGATCAGAAAATATATTAGATTTGTGTGAAATTTGACCCCCCCTGTTTATGTCAAATGTCCACGTTTTGAGACCCCCTGAACCCGAAAAACATGTTTTCACGAATGTGTCTGTAGATTTTTAGTTTGTGAGCATGATAACTTTCGAAAAAATCGGCCGATTGCATTGGCCTTTGGTATATTCTTTAAGTGTCCTAAAATGAATGCCAAGTTTGTTAGCCAGGCATTTTGGACAGAAATTCAAAAAGTCAGAGCATTTTTTAAATTTTTTAGACCTTTTTTTCTTTAAATTTACGAATTCTATGTGCGGGTATTCGTAGTACTCAGAAATTCGAACAATTTATCTACATGAGTTTTTTCGATAGAAAAAAAATTGTAAGAGTTATAGCATCTACAAAATTCAAAAAAAGAAACGAAAATAAACATTTTAAGCCAAACAATGCACGATATGAAAAAAAGTCACGATAAGAAAAAACGTTTCTTTTTAAAAGCCCTAGAAGATTGTCATAACAACTTTTTCAATTATCTTAAAAAATCGAAAATTCAAATTTTGAGCCAAATAACGCGGAATACGAAAGAAAGTTAAGATATCAAAATTGCTGCTTTT
>JAUMHM010000016.1:38296273-38317516 GCA_032362435.1 Melikaiella ostensackeni | reverse complement strand
AAAAATACTGTTGAAAACGAAAATTTCTATTTTCCAAATAAAAGCAAAAATTTCTAACTATTGAGATTCCTTACCCTTTAATGGCAGTGTGTGATTAGAAGAACAAATTTTCGGACCGACAAATCTTGATTTTGACGATTTGTTTTTTACGTTCTCATCATATAAGATATTTATTTTTAGATGAGATATTCATAAGATTTTTTTTTCAAGTAAGATATTCTATAAGATATTTTTTTACATTCTCATCAGAGAAGGTATTAGATTTGTGTAAAATTTGACCCCCTTCACCCCGTTTTTGTCAAATGTCCACGTTTTGAGACCCCTGAACCCGAAAAACAGGTTTTTACGAATGTGTCTGTCTGTATGTATGTCTATATGTATGTCTGTCTGTGATCACGATAACTTTTGAAAAAATTAATTTATTTGATTGGCCTTTGGTAAACTTTTTGAGTGTCAGAAACTGTAGGTCAAGTTCGTGAGGCAGATATTTCGGGTGAAAATTCCAAAAGTTGAAGCATTTTGAAAATTTTTGAGACCATTTTTTTCAAGATTCAAAAATTCTATGTACGACTGTATGTAGTACTCAGAAATTCTAACAACTTATCTCAATGACTTTTTTCGCTAAAAAGAACATTGTGAGAGTTATAGCTTTTTAAAAATTCAAAAAAAGAAAAGAAAATAAGAATTTTAAGCCAAGCAATGCACAATATGAGAAAAAGTCAAGATAAGAAAAACTTTTTTTTTAAAGCCCGACAAGATTGTTATAACAACTTTTCGAATTTTTTTGAAAAATCGAAAATTAAAATTTTGACGTGAATAACGCGCAATACGAAAGAAAGTTGAAATATCAAAATTGTTGCTTTTACGAAGACCTGTAAACTTGCCTCTAGATATTTTTTGGTAGGAGGCATAGTTTGTATTTCAAGTATAGAAAATAGTATTGGTATATTTTTATTTTTATTTTGGAGCCAAACGACGCGAGATAAGAAAAAAATAGTCAAAAAAGTGGAATTTATGCTTTTAAAAGGTCAAATAAAATTGCTGTTAAACATTTCTTAATAGGACCAATCGTAAATCAAGATAATTTTTTTAATCGTCTTTTTAACCATTAATTTGTATATATTATAAGGTGAGCGCAGAAGATCGAGCACAAAGCGCAAATATTATGATGAGAATGTATTTCTTAAGGCCGATAGAGTCTCGAGTAAATAAATTTCCTTTCTTATTTGAAATAAAAAATAAATTTAGTAATTTGTACATGAAGAACATATAACACCGAGCGCGACGACTGAATCGCGCTCCCGAGGCGCGCTCAAACTTGCGAGCAAAGCGAGCTGCACGCAAAGCGCGCGCTGAAAATGTGCCCGCGAGGCGGGCAGATTTCTCTTCTTCTTCTTACGTTCCTTTAATTTCTTAAACCAATCAGAAACTTGAGTACCAGATAGACACTTATCACCATAAACTTCCGTTAACAAATTATACGTTTCAGTAGCGGATATTCTAAGTTTCACAAGAAACTTCACGTTGACGTGCGGAGCTCAGGTAGACGGTCAATTTCGAACAAACTTTACTATTGTTCTGAGGGTCGTACAACCTTAAAATTTGGAGGAAAGGGGCAGGAAAGAACACACATCAATATCAGAGCCATCTTGTTGTTGACGAAGCCCTAAGTAAGCAGCAGAAAAAATCAGTCCGGTCATTTAACAGCCACACCTCGCATATGCTGCACGTAACATGTAGAGTGTAGATCCACTAGACAGTCTCGAAGCTCTAGAGTTCCCATTACTTGTGTCCACAATGTCGAGATATTAACCTGCTTCACCTGAATGCTCGCGATGCCCGCACCTCTTCTTCTCTTTTCTGCTGTAGCGTGAGAGGGAAGTAGATGCATGCAATCATACATTACCATTTACCTTACCTTACTTTACGCAGTCTCGCGTCTCGAGAGTCGAGCCACTTGTCCTAGAATTCCCGGGGACAAGTAGACAAGTGGAGGTCGAGTATACCTTTCCGCGTTCGAGAGCTCGACCCTCATTGTCAGTTCTCTTCGTTCGATTTCCTCGCCTGTGTCTATAGAGAAGAAGACCTCTGCGTTAATCGTTAAGCATACAGAAGAATCAAATGTCATGACAAATAAAACCTAATGAACGAGGTCGGCACTCGATGCTTGCGCAATATCTTCAATGGATTAATGAATATCGATACTGACGAAAGACGAAGAAGCCTTTGAAATTTTTTTCGAGTTCACATTACTATATGTATAATACTATTTTTACTGTCTACCTGTCGCCCAATTTAAATTAATGAATAGGATCAGCAGGCTCCATTCTCCTTACAATTAGAAAAATTTAGAACACGGAGCATCCAAACCCATAGTGTTATAATCACTTCCTTTCTCAAGAATTCTATTGCAGTACGATTCTACATGAAGAAAAATGGACGCTATATAGGATTATCATCTTAAATGTCAGGTTATAACATCCTAGATTTCATAATCCTTAACATTTTAGATCTTGTGGAAAATCAATTGAACATCTTGTTTGACTTAAGGAAAAATTATGCTGCGATGTCAATTATTCATAGAATTTCAGGAAAAGATATTTAATTTTCCGGAAATAGTTTTAGTTTTGAGTAAAATTTTATGAGGGCAAAGCATTTTAACGTATATTTTTTTTAAAGTTTCTGTCTAGTACCCGGATTTCCCACAAAAAGTTGCAGATAAAAAAATATATCTTATATTCGCGCATCGACAATAAAGCTCAAAATAACGAATAATAGCGAATTTTTTTTTTTTTTGGAACGAAATGAATTTTTTATTAGATCTGAAGGGTTCTTAGAATTAGTATTCACAACTATAATTATCCTCTGAAAACTTTGCAGCAATAACAAAATCTGAATACACCGGAGATTGTCATTAAACTTGAAGAAAAGAAAATTATGTTTTTACTTGATTAAATTATATTTTTCTTATTGGTAATGATTCTTTTATAGATGGAAAGGGCTTTAGAAGTTAAAACGTACACTTATGGATATCGTCAAAAGCTACGCAGTGATAAATATATTCTTATACATTATAAATTGTCATTAAATTTTAATAAATTATATAAAATCATGATTTTTGATTATTTAAGACTGATTTTCGTTGACTTCGTTGACTACGCTGTGAGCCCTAAAAGATGAATTTCCAACTAAGAAGATCATTTTCAACAAAGAAAAATGAATCATTAACCAAATGGTGGAATTTTCAGGAAAGAGAAAAAAAAATCAACCGCAGAGTTGCATTTACAACCAAGTAGTTGAATTTTCGCAACAAGAAGACGAATTTTTTATCAAAAAAGATGACTTTTTTACAATAAAAATAAATTTTCAACTCGAAAAGACTAATTGTCAACGAAGAAGATGATTTTAAACCAGAGAAGATGAATTTCCAAAAAAAGAGTTGATTTCTAAAGCTGAAAAGTCAAATGTTTCAGAAAAATTCTAAGCTTCCAAACTCACCTTTTTTGTTAAAAATTTGTCTTTTTGGGTTTTAAAATTCATCCTGTATGGTACACGACTTAACTTTTTTGGTTAAAAATTCATCTCTCTTGGTAGAAAATATTTTTTGTAGTAGCAGTATCTGGCTGAAAATTCAACTTTTCTTGTTTAAAGTTTAATTATTTTTGTTTGAAAGATCGATCATTTGTTTGAAAATTTATCATTGGAGGTGGAAAATTCAACTATTATGTTGAAAATTCATCTTTTCAGCTTGAAAATTCACTTTTATGTTGAAAATTCAACTTTCTTCTGAAAAAGTCGTCTTCTTGGCTTGAAAATGCAACTGTTTGGTTCAACTGTTTCGTAAATTCAACTATTTGATCGAAAATTTATTTTTCTTATTTCAAAGTTACCTTTCTTGTTGAAAATTCATCATTTCATGGAAAAACTCATCTTTTTTTGTTAAAAATTCATCTTTTTCGGTTGAAAATAACTTTCTTGTTGAAAATTCAAGTTTTAAGGTTGAAAAATAAACAGTCTTCTGAAAAATTCGTATTCTTGGCTTTAACATGCAACTGTTTGTGGTTGATGTTCAATCTTTTTGCTTGAAAGTTCAACTATTTTGTTGTAAATGCAACTGTTAAGTTTAAAAATGATTTTTTTTTTTGAAAATTCAAGAATTTAGTTGAAAGGTATATTTTTCGTTGAAAATTCATATTTTCGGGTCAAGAGATCACATTTTTTCTCAAACATTCGACTTTTCAGCTGAAAAATCAACTCTTTTGTTGGAAATTCGTCTTTTTCGATTGGAAATTTATCTTTAATGGTAGAAAAGTTATCTTTTTTGCTTAAAAATTCATGTTTCCTGCTCGAAAATTTGTTTTTAAAAAAACCCTTTTTTGTTGAAAAATCAACTGTCTTCTAAACAATTAGTATTCTTGACCTGAAAATTCAACTATTTAGTTGTAAATGCAACTTTAAAGTTGAATTTTTTTTCGTTGAAAGTTTATCTTTTCGGGTTTGACGGTCAATGAAAAGCAGTCTTAAATAATCAAAAATTATGATTTTATATAATGTATTTGAATTTATTGACAATTTTCGGTGTATGAGAATTTATTCATTGCTGCATAGTTTTCGAAGGATAATTAAAGTTGTAAATACTAATTTGCAGAACCCTTTTCGTCTATTAAAAAATTGATTTTGTTTGAAAATAACAAAAAATTCGCTATTATTCGTTATTTTGAGCTTCATCGTCGATGCGCGAATATAAGATATATTTCTTTTATCTGCAACTTTTTGTGGAAGATTCGGGTACAAAACTACAACTTTTGGACCCCCTCCGAAATACAAACGAAAAATTTCGATTCGCCCCACAGTGGGGCAAAAGAAACGTCTGAAGACAAATTGATTTTCAGGAGACAATTTTTGTCCGAATTAAAATTTTTTATTCAATAAACCTGATAAAATTCCGCAACGAACTATCATGGCGGTTTTTTGAAAAGAAAAGTTTATTCAATAAGGAAAATGAAAAAAAAATTGACTTTTGAAGCGCACCGGTTTTTAACAAATACTTCTATTCATTCAAAAATACCAGAAAACATTAAGCAACAATTTGAAAAAAACGTCCAATAGCAAAGCAGATGTTAAAAAATTTATTGAATTTGATATAAACAAATGAGAGAATGAAAATGGTTTCGTGGGAATTCGCAGCGATTTGTCATTTGATTCGCAGTAAATTTGAACAATTCATGGACAGAAAAAGTTTTTTAGTTGAATTAATAAATGTTCATATATAATTTCTTATCTTATAAGCAAGTTTTATACACAGTTATCTATGTATATCTGGTATTTATGATGGAATGAATAAAGTTTCTTCTGAGAAATCGATCATGTATTATTTGAAAGTGAAACCTAAGTATCAGATTCGGTTATCCAATAAAAATGGATAATTGTTTAAACAATCTTAATTTCCAAATGCACTATTTGTCTATTTTTGGACGTACAAACTTAGTTCTTGCGACGCAATCAACTGTTAATAACAATTTTTTTAACTTTTTTAGATACTTCAATAACGATCCACTATATTTATTGTTAATAATAATTTAATTATCATAGCCGTACACAATATACAATATAAGTGTGTAATATATATATAAGTAGATAAGTATAATCCAGAAGAAAAAAGCAATTTTTAGTTTACAAATACATTACCCGAGGAAAATTTGTTTATTACATTGTTAATAACAATAAGAATAGTAGATCGTTATTTAAGTGTCTAAGCAAAGTTTTAAAAATTGTTATTAACAGTTGATTATGGTAAAAGAACAAAGTTCGAATGCTGCAAAATAGCCAAGTAATGCATTTTTCAATTATGTTTCTTTAAACAATAATCAAATGTTAGCAATTCATAGCAAGAAGTCATTGCTAAGTAACTGGTTGTTGAGTTCAAGACGGAAGTGGAATCTCATTTATACATACATAACATGACAAAAATTTTTTTTAACAATTATTGTTTACAATAAAATTTATTCATTGTCCTCGAAGTGTCCTAAGGAATTTAGAAGTTAGTTATTTACAGTTGATTGGGTCGAAGGAACCGAGTTTGTGTATGGTTTATATATGGGAAACTGTTCATAAAACTTGCACTTAAAATAAGAAATTATTTATGAACTTTCATTAATTTTACTAAAAAACTCTTTTTGCCCATAAGTTGTTTAAATTTGGTACGAATCAAGTGACGAATCGCTGCCCATCCTCACGAAACCTTTTTCATTTACTTATATTCGTTTACAACAAATTCAATTTATTTTTAAACATTTGCATTTTTATTGGACGTCTCATTCAAATAGTTGCCACATGTTTTCTAGGTATTTTTGAATGAATCCAAGTATTTGTTAAAGATCGGTACACTTCAAAATTCAATTTTCTTTTAAATTTTTGTTACTAAATATGAAAATATATAATTTCAAAAATACGCAATCATAGTTTAATGTGGAATTCCATGAGGTTTCATTTAAAAAGAAAAAAGTTCAATTCGGGTAATAATTATTTTCTGAAAATCAATTTGTCCACGGACATTTTTTTGCCCCAGTGCCCGCCCTAATGATCATTTGTTTATAACATTTTCTGATCTCAGATTAATTCAGTTGATAAGATAAATCAATTTTCCAGAAGTAATAAGAATTAACCATCTTGTAAATTCAATTTGAAAATTGCAGCTCTTCTTTCATAATCACTATTCTACTATTTCCGATCTTATCTTACTTCTCTTCGAAGGAATTTGATCTTCAGTGAGATTAAGCCACTCAACTCTAATTCTAGACGTTAAACTAAAGCAAACAACTTCTTCAGTTCAAGTTTGCTGAATTTTTATTATTGCCTCTAATTGTGTTTACAATTTAACCGAGAACAATATCCAATGTAACTGGACCTCCGATCCAGATCTTCGATCGCATCACGAAACCATTGCAATATAAGATAGAATTATTATAAGGCTTAAGATTAAAAATTGTTTATTAACTGATACTATCAGCACGCACTCCTCATTTTTACATTTTCTCATAAAGTGCAATTTCAACGATTTTATTGGATTTTATGAGTATGAAACAGCAATCTGAAATTACTCTCTTTCAAGACTTGAAACCTGTTCTTGAAATTCACTGTGAGTTGAAGAATCGCGTGATCAATGCTACTCGGGTAAACTTGGGATGATAATCAGCACGATATTAAGAAGGGGATCAAGAGAACTTGAAGAAACCCATTTTGAGGCCAACCTCTTTGCCAGAAAAATCAGAACACACCAGTTTTAAATCTTTACATACATGGCTTCGGAAATCTTGATTATGGGACATTGCAAATACCCCTTGTTTCTATAATTCTGCCAGTTCGAATTCATTGATGAGGGGGTCCAAGGAGCCGAGAGAGAGAGAGAGAGAGAGAGGATTGCCGCCGACTCGCATTCGTTGATGAGGGTGTCCAAGAGGCCAAGAGTGAGGCCCGTGAGCTCAGCGGAGTTCAACAGTTTCCCTGACTGCTTACATCAAACAAATTCTTGGAACGGAGTCACTGTCACTCGAGGTCATATCCGAGATCATCGCTGAATGGGAGTTAAGTGTGGGAGAGATGAGGGGAAGTGAGAAGAAGTGAAGGGGAAATGAGAGAAGGGGGGGAGTAAGGGGAAATTATTAAAGGGGAATGAGGAGGAGTGAGGGAAGGTAAGAAGAAATGAGTGGGGGGAATAAGGGGAATCAAGAAAGGGTGGGGCAGTGATACAGAATGAGGGGAAATGATGGAAGTAAGGGGGAATATGGAGATGGGTAGAGAGGGGAAATACGGGGAGGGGAAATAGTGGGTGTTGTGTGCAGAGGAAATGCGGTGAGGGGGAAGTGAGGGGAAGTGCAGATACAATTTATTAATTGCTTAGATTCAGGAATTTCATATTTCGGAAATTTCCAATTTTGATATCATAAATTGTCAAGAATTTTATTAATCGAGAATTTTCCAGTTTGGGAAGTCTAACCTGTCGGCAATTTTTTAATGTCGGGAATTTTCCATGTCGAATATTTTCTTTCTCGGTAATTTTTCAGCGTCCGGAATTTCATTTTCCGGGATTTTTTCAGCATCCCAGAAAGTCAATCATTGTTTACCGATTTTGAAGTTTATTGAATTGAATTAATCGCCGAATGGGTAGTATTTTCATTTACAATTGTTGGTTATTGGTTGGATAAAATGGTTATTGGTTGGTTGTTTGGATAAAATCATTACTTTTTAAGGTAACTAACTATAAATGTATTGGAAAAATATGCATTTTTCAAGACGAAAGAAAAGAAATTTTTTGACACGATTCAATAGTAATTTTATCTACAGAATTTGTTTTTTAGTACATATTTTCCGAATCAAGAAAAAATTAAAAAATTAACTAATTATTATTGACAAAAGTAGTGAATAAGATTAAAGAATTAATATTATTAGTCGAGAGTAAAAGTAATTTAAAACTTTTAAGTTAATAAATTCACCTCGTTTAGTATGACGACTCCCATCCGAATATAACCAAAACTTAACTTTTTTGATCTGATTTGGCTTAACTTTGTTGATCGAACGAGAAGCCTTAAGCAATGCCATGTGTCCAAGCGGACATACAATGTTTTTGAATGAAAATGTTTTTTTTTTGTGAGGAAATTTTCAAATATAACTAATTCGGGACCATGTTTATTATTCATATTACACTTTTTTTGAAGTACAAGCTACTCCTTTCTTCGAGAAACTGTTCTTGAGAGTTTCTAAAGAATAGAAAAATTATAATTTTTGTTCAACACTGTTTTCTGAAAAGTGCAGCTTTGCGAGACATATATCCTTTTTTTCATAAAAATTTCTAGGATTTTCCTTCGAAGTAGATTGTATGAAAAAGTAAGTATTTTATAAAGATAATGCATGTCATGAAGAAAATTGTAATTTTATCAGGGTTTTCAGTTGTTATGGTATATAACTTTTTTCCTCAAAAGAAATTAACTTTTGTTTTTAGAAGCTTTTTGTACTACCATTATGCTATTATGAATATGTATCATTGCATGCAATAAATTTAGTGAAATATGAATTTGGAAAATGTTTTGGTCGCGGACAGTAGCCCTCCTCCCTGCCAGATATGCATTATCTACATATTTAATATTGAAATTGTTTTTAAAAGCTTTTTAGAATGGCATTAGAGTCTTATAAGTATGTATCATTACATGCAATAAATTGTATAAAAGATGAATTTAGCAAACGTTTCGGCCGCGGATAGGGGCCCTCCTTAGTGCCAGTTATATATCATATACATATCTGGTATTATAATTGCTTCGAGAAGCTTTTTGTGCTAGCATTATGATCTTACGAATATGTATCAAACATGCAATAAATTGTAGAAAAGATGAATTAGACAAATGTTTCGGCCGCGGTTAGGGGCTTTTCTTAGTGCCAGATATGTATTATGTACATATCTGGTATTAAAATTGTTTTTAGAAGCTTTTTGCATTGGCATTAGGGTTTTATGAGTATGTATTGTTAAATGCAATAAATTGTATAAAGAATGAATTTGACAGGAGTTTCGTCAGCGGATAGGGGCCCTCCTCAGTGCCAGATATATATTATCTACATATTTGATATTGAAATTGTTTTTAGAAGCTTTTTGTATTGGAATTAGGGTCTCATGGTTATGTATCATTACATGCAATAAACTGTATGAAAGATGAATTAGGTAAACAATGCGGCCGCGGACAGGGGCTCTCCTTAGTGCCGGATAAGTATTATGTACATATCTGATATTAAAATTGTTTTTAGAAGCTTTTTGCATTGGCATTTGGGTCTCATGATGCATGCAATAAATTGTATAAAGATGAATTTGGCAAACGTTTGGTCCGGGGATAGGGTTCCTCCTGAGTGCAAGATATGTATTATGCACATATCTGCTGCCAAAACTGTTTTTAGAAGCCTATTGTATTGGAATTAGGGTCTTATGGGTATGTATTGTTACATGCAATAAATTGTATAAAGGATGAATTTGGCAAACGTTTCTGCCGCGGACAGGGGCTCTCCTTAGTGCCAGATATGTGTTATGTACATATCTGGTATTAAAATTGTTTTGAGAAGCTTTTTGTATTGGCATTCGTGTCTTATGATGCATGCAATAAATTGTGTAAAGATGAATTTGTTAAACGTTTCGGCCGCTGATCGGGGCCCTCTTCGGTTCCAGCTATGTTTGCCAGTACAAAAAGCTTCTGAGAACAATTTTCATACTGTGGTCAATTAAATACGACATCTTGTAAAACCCTAGTAAAGATGTCACTGAACAAAATTAAGTTTTGTTCCAATTTGTCACAAAAGCCCGATTGATAATCTAAATGATAATAATAATAATAATATTGATGAAGTGATATTAAATAAAAGTTATTTAATTAACAGGGAATTTTGAAGATGTGCTCTCTATTCGCAATATATCAAATTTTCAGATGACAATAACAATTTTGGTTAATAATTCTGCCATGCGGATAAATTCAGTCGTTAACCTTCAGAATATATTAAAATTTTAAGTGTCTTATATATTGGTTTTGATATTTTTTTGGCCACCTTCTTTTACAATGAAAAAACTTTGGAATGTTACCTATGTGCAATTAAAACAAAATTCCAAATTCATATTAGATTCCTCAATTCCTTCATTTCCGTTTGTCCGAGAAATGGTAAATTTTATCTTGGTGAAAAATTTTGTAGACTTGAAAAACTGCAATAAAATATGATTCATTTCAAGTCTCTTAAGGATAAATATAAGTCTAAATAAGCATAATATCTGGAAAAAGTAGAACGAGGATTTATCTGTTATTTCGCTTGCTTTCGTAATTCGCCACTCGATATGGTAAACTGATCCAATGTGTGGGTGTAGGTCAGTCGACATTATTCCACTATTTCTCAGTGTCCCCGTAGTTTTATGTCGACATCTCGAGAATACTTTATTTCTAAGAGAATCTTGGAATGTTTCGAGAAAGATGAAACCATTTCGTTCCTGGCGATTTTGTAATACAATTTTTTTTCTACTTTATCATTTTGCCCGCCTCCATCGCATTGAGGCGCGAAATATGTTCCTGTTTCTGTATCTGATGCAATGCGATTTATGAATTCTTCTTTTTTGTTCCTCGAGGCAGTCAGTGTTGATCGTGACCACTCTGAAAGCGGACAATTGACGAGAAAGAACTGCATTAAATAAAGATTTGTTCTACAATGTAAGCAAACCAGCATAAAATCGAAACTGAGGGTGCCAATAATTCAACAGAAAAAAAATTGTTTCTTATGAAAGTCCACGAACTCCACAGGATACAAAGTGTGTGGTAAAACGGATAAAGTTTATTTCCAGCAATAAGCTTGGAGGAAGGGAAAACAATTTGGAAAGATTATGAACGTGCAGAAAATTATTTCGCGAATTAAAAAATTCAGCGTAATGTCAATGATGGTAAAATTTAATATTAAATCATATGTTTATTTCATTGACATTTCGATGAGCATATAGTGATTTTAGCTTGAGCTATTTATTAATATCTTAGTATATCTGATAGAATAAGTGGCATTTAAATCAGTCTGAAACCGATTCAACGTGTCCCATGTTTTTATAACAGTTTTGTCTAATCATATGCGTATAATTCAATTAAATTAGAAGTGTGAGCATTTTTTTCTCAGGATCTGCATGATAGAGACAATTAAAAGTTTTGTATTTTAATAGAGGATCTTAATGTGAAAGTTCGAAGAAAGTATTTTGTATGAGTGTTATTTCATTGTTTCACATCTTTATATTTTATTAGTTTCCTTTTCAGTTTTAAAAATATAAAAACGAAATATTTGCGAGACGTCCATGTTACACTGAGAATAATAGATTTTTATCTTTCCAAATGAAATTTACACGTGCAAGACGACTGCAGAATACGAAAGTTGTGGGAACAAGATTTTAAGGATTGAAAGAGCTTATTTTTGTGCATCAAGAATAATTCGGCAAAATATATTGCTCGACAATGCGACAACGAAAACTTATCTGAGGATCTTGAGAATTCAGTACTTAATGCAGTACGAATTCTTGTCTCTTGCTTGGATTTTAAAGGAGTTTCTTACACCCTCGATCTGGGTTTAAAATGCGGGTCCATAACTTCTTTCCTCTTATGCTTGGATGTCTCAAAAAGGTCAGAAGAACGAAAATCTTTACAAACTCCTATCACTGCATGCAATTCATTCTAGTTTTAATAATTCCATTGTAAGTTTTAAATACAAACTTAGTCTTTATAAGTCGGGTCATTGCGAGAAGTAAAGCGATTCTGAAAGTACAAGATGATCTTGATTTTCCGCGTGTCAATCGGTCCAATTTAGTCCAGTTCACGATTAGGTGACAATTTAGGCCCATCTGGGCAGCCCAGTTAAGAAAAAATGAAAATAATTCACAAATGATTTTAATTATGTGAGAGTCTGCGGGTTGAAAAATATAGAGCGATTAAAGCAGGATTTGGAGAAACATTTGAAGAAAACTCAAGTGCTGATGACGATGATGAGTTACTTGGAATAAAGGAATAATATAAATCAGAAAGAGCTAAGTATGAAGATTAATTTATTATTATATGTAATTTTGGCCTTATCGTAACAAAGCCAAAATTTAAATAAGAAAAATATTTGATTATGGTGATGAAAACGAACATTTCTTTTTTCAGTGAAGCTGTTAAAAGATCGTATTATAATGTATAAAATGTAATGTTTTGATACTTGATTATTGTTTACGTTAGAACATGTTCAGGACATCAATAGTGACGAAATTTTATAAATTAAGGAACAGGAGAGTGCAGAGGATGAGAATTATACCGAGCAAGATTCAGACCTAGCAAATGCTCCAAATATAGAAGCAGGTAATATGTCATCGCTAATTAAAATTAATAACCTGAAAAATGTGTCGAAACGTATGGAAGGCACTTTAAAATACTAAAATAATAATAAATAAATAAATAATAATAATAAAATAAAATATAATATAATATACGAGTATATTATAATATTATTATTATAATATTATATATATATATTTTATTACGTATATTATTATTATATATAATACAAATAGAAATAAAAAAAAGGAAAGAGACAAAACCAAACACCTCACTCTCCTTGTGTGATTCATTCTCCGTCTTTTTTATACTACAGGGATCCAACACGCTTCGAGGTCATTCAGACCTCCTCATCAGGGAAATTTTATAGGAAACTAAGGTTATATATTTTAGTCTGGTTTTTGTTTCAAAAGATATTTTTGAAAGATAGTATTTTCAGAAAAACATAAGCTCCTATCAAAGATTCACAATAATTTTAAAAATTAAAACAAAAACCAGACCAAAATATATAACCTTAGTTTCCTACAAAATTTTCCTGATGATGAGGTATAAATGACCTCGAAACATGTTGGATCCCCGTAGTATCAAAAAGACGGAGAATGAATTAGGCAAGGAGAGTGAGGTGTTTGGTTTTGTCTCTTTCCTTTGTCTCCCTCTTTTTTCGCTTGTTTCACATTACTGTCTCTAATGAGCTTTTTACACAGAATTTTGGAAACATATTTTCTCGTTTCAAAGACTTTTTGTGATATACTATTATACGAAATGACTTGGTCAGAAGTTATGTTTTTTACAAAATTCTTCTCTCAAATTCTATTGGTTGCTTCAGTCCGAACGTACTGCGCAAACTTCAATGCGCAAACTTATCTTCCTTCTACGGTTCTGTAGTCAATCAGCTGTTAGCAGTCGCACGCACCATTTTATGCTTGGCTTGTGTAATTTTGTGTCAATTGGATATTCTTAGAAATTAAATGTAAGTAGGAACAAATGACTAATAATATGTATATCATTTCAGAAATAATTTTTTACGTATGTTAACACTGAAATTTGTTTCTTCAAGATAGACGTGAATGCGAATTATGAAATGAAGATATGGATATCCAAATTCCTTTAGGGCCTAAAGTGAATTACAGATTAAACATGTAGTTTGTAGTGCCTTACGCCACCTTATCAAATTCTAAAAAAATCTGGTCGCTAGGTTTCGAGTTATAAGTTTTCAAAGTTGAGTAGAAATACATGGGCTCTTTTGGCAGCGCGTGGATTTTTACTCTTTTCTCCCCCGAAAGAATTTTACGTAGTGATAGGATCGACGGAAAAATCAATTATATTGTAAAGTATGACTTCGAAATGTAGTACGCGAAGTTTCAGAATGATTCTGTCGGCGGGAGAAAAGTTATACGGGATTAAATTGGCGAATTCGCGAAATTCGACACGTACTCGAGAATCATGACAACGTCGCTTTCACTGCTCTCAAAATGTCGAGATTCACCAAGCGAGTCCCGAGCCTGGCTTTTTTTGGAGAATGAGTGTCTCCGACAGATTTTTCATTGACATCCTCCCACTTACGTTTCATTCGGTCACTCAAACTTTTTCTTCTCAAATAAACTGCTTCACTCACGTTTTTGTTCTTCCATCTAAATAATTTTTTCTCCGCCATGACATTCATATTGATGTCAACTGTCAAACTCGCTCTATGCGTTGTATAGGTTAAAAACGCTCGCTCGCTGCTGTACCGAACAAGCAAGAGTCTGAGTGAGAACGATGCAGTACGCATAAGAGCTAACGAGACAGCGAAAGCGAGGTTGCCAAGAATGACGCGTATAATTGTGGATATTTTTAAGAACGATATTAAAGAATTTTATTCATTTATATGGTCCGCGAATAGGCTTAATGAATTTAGAACGCAATATATCTTTATAAAATAATAAAAATCTCGCTTGAAATGGGAATTAAAATCCATATAAATTTTTATCGCGTGCAGTTGGCAGCGAAATTGAAATACAATGCTAGAGGATAGGGCACAGTTATACCACAATGAAAACACTCAAACTCGCTCCAGGACAACGTTAAGGCAATCAAGAAATAGGAAAATTTTAATCCCTTTTATTTGAGCACCTTTCGCTACTTTTATTTACTGTTTTTCAAATAATAATGAGGTGAAAAGCTTTTTAAAACATAGTATTGATCATTGTGCGTTGTCAAGATTAATTTCGATACAGATGGCTGTGGTGAAGTATTATTGTATACCATCCTACTAGATTTTGCATGTTTTATGCTTTTGGGGCGCGTTCCAATGCGTGAAGCGAAAATTATGTTTTTAATTTATTTGAAGTAACGTTTGGCCGCTCCGATTGGCTTTGAAAGGGATTGGAATCTTATTATTTTTGCTGCCTGATGAGGATTAAAAACCGAAGGACAGAAAAGGCATTCTTAGGAATTGAAAATTTTAAATACCTCTTGATGCAAGCCTTCTTACCAGGTTACTTATTAGCAAAATCATGTTTTTATATTTTACTTACAGTATCGAATTTCGCACTTCTCTGCGAAATTTTGTGAAATCGTTTTGGTTTAGTAAATCATTTCTGTCCTGTTCATAATTCAGAAAAACCATTCCGCCGTTTGTTAAAAATGATGAAGATTTTGATTTCTAAGTTTCCTGTGATTTACTAGCTAAACTCTCAGACCTGAAGACTTTTTGGCTCAGATTTTTTGATTATGACGGAGATTTCGATGTCAGGGGTTCCTTTGATGCACTAGCCGAATTGTAGTTCTCAGACCTGGAGACATTTTGGCCGAGATTTGTTGAAAATGACAGAGATTTTGATTTCGGAAGTTTACATGCTGAACTGACTTTTACTGATGCATTCTTCAATGGAAGCTGATGCGACTTTATCACGTGCAGACTACTTTTCAGACTGCTAATTTGGTCCTTTACCGAGGATGAAAGATTTGAAGACATTTTCACCTTTCGAGGACGACCTTCATCTGAAGATGTAGAAAGGAGAGCTTTTGAAGTCGTAATGGTCCTACCACTACTAGATTTCCGAATTAGTTTTTGCACCTTCGTTAGGTTTAGCTTTGTTTTTTCCATTTTACTTTTTTTTCATTTCACTGTTGTGTACAAAAAAAATTTTAAACAATTGACTTCTAAATACGCAAGTACACCGTTATTGCACCCAATAGCTCAATTGAATAATTATATTCACTTTTAAGTATTTAGAATTGTACAATATGGAATAAGTATTGCCTTCATTATTATGACAATTGGAAACTTGAGAAGTTCAACACTTTAAGAATAACACCGGAAAATTGAAAAATTTTCGAAAGAAAGCATTGACTACGGTTTGAAGCTTGTGGCCTTCCGAATTAAACATTTCAAAATGAACAGAATATATTCAGGGTGTTGGTTCAAGTTCTAACCTCGAAATTAAAGTATGTTCTTGTTTTTAATGAAACAATGAAAAGATTGAATTGTGAGATTGAAGCGTGAATACTGCTACAATCTTAAAATGTAATATTTCTAAATTCAAGGTTTGAGAAGTGGAAAATTTTGAATTTAAGAACTTCAACACTAAACCATTGTACAGTAGAAAATGAAAATAGCATAGTCTGAAATTACGAAATTGTTAATGGATCATTGACAGCTTTAACTTTTAGAGTTCCAAAATTAATAAATATTAAAGCTAAACATTTATAGTCCTCGCTTGCATGACAGAATTCTCTATGAGATATTTAATACAAGATTGACAATTAATTCCATAACCCTAAACAATTCAAATTCTTAGGAATCAGGACTACGCTAATTATCACTGGCAGATTGTGCTAAACTATTATATACACTGCAATCTCGAGATAAACTCCCTCAGCTTAGGTTGTTCCTAGAATCTCGGTCGTGAATGAGGGGGTCCAAGGAGACGAGCAGGAGGTGTTGTAATCGCTGCGGAGCTTATCACTTACGTAGATACAGTGTTGGTAGTTCGAACACACGCGTGCATATTTCGCATTTATTTTTGAATACACGCGGAAAATTCTTTTTTCATTAATTACTATTAATTATTAAGAAAGGTCCATCCTTTATGATAACAGAAATCTACATTTGTACAAAATACAGATAATTAATATTATGTATTTCTACTGGAAATGGTTCATACAGCCCTGAATGTTTGGGCCTCGATGTAACTCAAGAAAGCGTGGTTATTTCGAGGTTGCAGTGTAGTAGATGAAGTGATGAGTGATGTAGATGAAGCAATAGTACGTCGTTTTCATTTTTTATGCCACATTTCCGGGCAGCACAAATGAAGGTCCGCCAACGAAAAGGGCATATAGCCGAAATCTAGCGTAAAACTATTGACCGTTCATCTGTTTTCAAAACATATCTAGAATTTGGATTTTGAACATTGATGCTTGTAGACAATTTCATGGCGCATCTTTTATGTTCTTTGTTTTGAAAGCAGCCTGACGGTCAATAGTTATGCGCTTGATTTTGGTTATAAGCCCTTATCGTTGGCAGCCCCTCAAATGGTGTCAAGAAAGTAAGACAAATCCATTCATGTGCAATTGGAGCTTCTTCTTCTCCTTCGAAATTGCTCAATTTTGGCATCCTGTAACTTTTATTCTAGATGTCTTTCAAATTAATTGCTTGAAGTGTACCTCTTAAGTTTGAGCAGAAGTATACGCCTATATCATTAGATGTAACTCCAACATCATATACAGGAATCATCGTCCGAAACTCTTGAATACCGATAAAAATATCTTTCTCCATTCGAAAAATATTTGTTATTATGCAAACTTTTGATGTTTTCAGAATATAACAACTATCGCGCAAAGCAGTTGAGAACGTGACCTTACCCACTTGTAATTTGTGGAATTGTTGGCAAAGGTGGGCACGAATCTCTCGTGGTAACAATCCTTCAGCGTGAGGTTTTGATCAAAGAATAACATCATCATCTGCCTGTAAGTGATCAAAGTTAAATTCCGAGCATTCTTCCATCCTTTTGTAGTACTGCTGGAGAGATTGATTCGTCCTTCGAACACGTTTCGGAAATTCAGGCATGTTATTTTCATAAACAAATGCACTGCAGGAATCCAAATTGCCTACAATTTCGGCATGGCTTACAATGTGAAAAAGAGAGTGTACATTGTACGAGCGAAATTGCTGTCCGTATAGTTGCTCACATAAAGTTACGTAGGATTCCAAAACCTTTCGACAAAATGGGTACATTTCTGGGGACGTGTCCTCTGAAAGGAGAAGACGCATTGTCGAGTAAAGCATCATAAAGTGGTCATAATATTCCTGGAAAAATACATCTTTTAGGACCGCTGGAGATGAATAACAGCAAACTTGTCTAAAATCAGTGGCTTTGAAGTGACTATACATGGTATTCTCGTTTGGTCTGCGACGATTAAATTCCGATGGACAGTAATCTCTAAGCCTTAACATTCGTGAATTAAGAATGTTTAGTTTCCTTGCATTTAGTCTTTGGAATCCAAACTTACCATTCACCTCTGCTTCAAATACTTTCTTAACATTTCCAAGCCATACGGAGTGCATGTTTTCGAATGGTAAGCGTGTAACTCATCCCAATAGTTGGTCTCATGGGCTTCTGCCTTTCTGATGATCGTCATCTAAGACATTGCGATACTCTTCATTTGTTCTTGGTGGGTGTCTGATGCCTGGAAAGACCATTGTTCCCTGAAAGCCTGATACAGTGGACACGGGCCGGTTGAATTTTGTCCATAGTGGTTCAAGACGAAAGCTCTGGCAGGTGCATCAGCGACAAAACATCGAAAGAATAATGGGATTCGGTGATTTCTCACTGAAATTCCACCTTCGTCCTGCAATTCTACAATTTCCTGAATAATCTGCTCGTAAAAATGAAACGGGTTTGAAAGTTTGTGTCTCCCTTCAAATATACCTGCAATCATCGGGGTTTTGTCTGCTATATTAAACACTTTAAACTGATGAGGCCAAAACTGATCTGATCCTTTGTTAACCTTGCCTCCATCTCTACTCGAATCAATCTCTATTTGGTTGGGCAACATATTTTCAGGAATACTCTCTAATTTTTTGTTAGGTTGCTTTTGAAACCAAGATGAAGATATTCTCCTCCAGCGACTTGTTGAATAATTGTGCTCACTACGACAGTCGGGGTTTTCAGTAATGTTCTTGTATCCTTAGGCAAGGAATTTAAATTGAAGGAAAACTGTCTTATTGTTTTCAATAAAATGTTGTCCTGACTATGTCTAAGACCTGCTGCCAAGAATATTTTTCTCAATACTATCTTGCTCACATCTCCTATATCCGGAAAAGCGTTATTAAAGTCAACATCTTCCTCCGCAGAACTGGGACCATTCTCCTGATCTACTTCTGTTATTGGAATCTCAGCGTCAAGGTCGTTCATTTCATGGTCACTGTCCCCTCCAGAACTGATAGTTGCTCGATCGTCATCGGAAGTGTAATCCTTATCAGAGTGCTCTGAATTCTTTTCTGGTTCCAATGGTGGTACCTCATTATTTCAGACCTATGTTGAGAGTCCGAATTTAAATTGATGGAATTATCCTGAAGTGTATCATTAGAGTTATGTCCCTCGTTTCGAATTGTAGACAATCGCCTTCTCTTCGGTCTTGCAGTAAGTAGCGAAAATCCTTAATCTTTTTCAACCATGTCTATCTTTCAGTGAATTCTTCTCAGCAGTCTTTCAAATCTTCATGAACAAAATTTATGAACTCTTCATGAATTTCATAGGTACTATAGCATCATCCATTGGACCCCACACTTCTTTCGGTTGCAAATATTAAAATGTTCCCGCTTGAATTGGAACTTGAGGCTCCATCTACTTTTAGTTGAGACTTTTAACTACCTTTTCATAGGTATAGGACAGACAAGTCCCTGTAAAGTCGTCTAGGCTGGGGTCTAACGGACCCCCTGTGGCACCTACGTGATTATTTTGAGGTGTGTCATTTAAGGGTTAAAATGAAAAATGATAGTGTTACGTCATACATGGATGACCTCTGTGAATACATTTTTTCTCTCGAAATCGATTTTTCTCAAAATCTAAAAATTATATGTTGGAAAATGTAAATTATGATGAAAAAGGGGGTAGTATATACTTCCGAAAAGGAAACCTCAGAATATTGACTTGAGACTTGGCATTTTGCATCCTAATTAGAAGCATCTTTAAAGTCAAAAGTATACAATAATTTCCGATATTTATTACGAGATTTGCTATGAAATAAACTAGCTGTGAATTCGATCTCGGGTGTGTCCACTTTGTTAGGATTTATAACTGCATGATGCTCATTTCTTGGGCGCTCTGCTTCCGCATAGCAATAAATCCTCAATAAAGTGTATTAATATTATAGTTAATGGATTCGTCTCAAGGTAAGGAATCTTCTATATTCTTGCATAAACTTCGAATTATGGTAATGAAAAAAGTTTTATCATGGAAAACCTAATTTTTTAAACATAATAAAGTGCTAACAAAAATTACAATAAATATTTTTGAACATGCTGTAGTCAGCTTAGAGTTATTAGTGGTGAAAATAAATCCTCCAAATTTTATCAATTCATCTGCAATCGTTTTAAAGTTTTTTGTGTTCACCAAAAATTTTAATTTTTTCAAATTTTTACCATTATAAAGCTTATAAAATTCTAACCTAAGATTCTGGGTGATTTTCTAGGGGCAGGAGTAGTTGCGGTGCGAGGGGAGAAGGATCAAGAGCGCGTGAATATTAAGAAGGAAAAAATAACAAAAAATTAATAAGTGGAATAAGGGGGTTAGTTCTTGGTTAAGTTTTTGGGGTGCGAAAGAAAGTGACGGGCTAGCAGGGAGGTGAGGAGTCAGGTGTAGAAGCGTTTGGGTTGGCTTGGTGGATAAAGTAGAACGGCATGCCGGTTGTGCGTAGTCCAAAGGCTGACACCAGTAGGCGACAGCTGCTGGACGATGACGGTTCAAAAGCGAACAGTGACAGCGATTGTACAGAAGAGAGAAGGAATATCGCGGATGACGACGCAGGCAATGAGGGCAGTGTGGATAAGAGTGATGCTAGTAAGGGGGGAGACATGTTCACTGATTTAGAAGCTCTCATAAAAGCATTCAGAGAGGAGACTTGGTGAAGGCTAGATCAGATGAAGAGGTAAGGGAAGGAGGCAAAAGAGGAGGTGAGAACGGTTAGACGGCAATGGGAAGAATGCGATGATTTATGGAAAAGAGAGAAAGAGAAGGTTTGGAGGAAATTGAAAAGTATAGAGAACAGGCAGAGAGAGAATGAGGGGAAAAGAAAAAAGGAAATGAAAGCGTTACAGGAGAGAATGAGTAAACTGGAAATAAGGAGTGAACGTAAGGTGGAAGAGGGAGGGGGTATCAGAGAAACAAAAGAGTGTAGGGCG